>LNAC01000905.1:505114-535233 GCA_002007465.1 Ailurus styani
GTGTGTGTGTGTGTGTGTGTGTGTGTGTGTGTGTGTGTATGCCACAACGTCTTTATTCATTGATCTGTTCATGGACATCTAGGTTCTTTGTGTTGGTCTGTTGTATGGGCTGTTGTATAGCCAAACTGTATAGTTGGGCTATTGTGGACATTGTTGCTATAAACATTGGGGTGCAAGTGCCCCTTCAGATCACTACCTTTGTATCTTTAGGGTAAATACCCAGTAGTGTGATTGCTGGGTCGTAGGGTAGCTCTATTTTCAACTTTTTGAGGAACCTCCATACTGTTTTCCAGAGTGGCTGCACGAGCTTGCATTCCCACCCACAGCATAGGAGGGGTCCCCTTTCTCTGCATCCCCTCTCAGCGGGGAGCCTGCGTCCTCCTCTCTCTCTGCCTGCCTCTCTGCCTACTTGTGATCTCTCTCTGTCAAATAAATAAATAAAATCTTAAAAACAAAGAAACTATGGTTGTAATATAATCAAGAAAAGAAAAGGCATGAACTAGGAAATGGAAGTGGGCATAAGAAGTGGATTAATTCAGGAGCTATTTGGAACTAATATAAAACAAGTCTTGGTGATTAGTCAGGCATGTTAAAGAAGTGAGAGGAAATAAAATAGTTACCCAAAATATAAGCATATATTATTGGGTAGTGAGGTGAAAGTTATTGAAATTGTTAGTATTGTAGGAGAAAATAAATCAGACTTGGAAAGGAAATGACACCTAATTTTGCAATTTAAGCATGAGGCATGCAAGCTTATGTGATATTCAAGTGAAGATGAGCAGGTTGGCCCAGAAGAGAGCTCTGGGCTTCTGTCCTCATCCATGTTTCCATCTTCATTTAAATAGATCAGAAGGTATCAAATTAGCTGGGATTTTTCATGGAAATTAGGGACAATATAAGGAGAAACTGGGCACAACTGTGATGATATAAATCCTTAGTGTATAGTCAACAGAAGGGAATTTCACAAGGTAGGTGAAGTAGAGGCAGTTGGAGAAATTGGTGGCGGCCAGGAAGGATGTTGTCCCAGATGCCCTGGGAGGAAGTTGCTTTAAGAAAGTTGGAGCAAATAAGGGAAATAAATGATGCTCTTAGTGAAAATGATTTCAGTGGAATGGTGGAGACGGAGCCAGAGTGCAGTTGGTTCCTAACTGTGAGCAATGAATGCATGAAGACACTGTACACTGACAGTTTTTAGGATGTTTGGCTACAGAGATGAAGGCAAAGACATAGCTTTTGGAGTTGGATTGTGGAACTGAAGGTAGTGCAGGAAAGGGTTCTGTTTATTATTTACCTATTATTTTCTTTCAAGGATGGGATAGAATTGAGTCTGATTAAGACCTGATTTAAATGATCCGTATGAAGGGAGCTGGGAAAATGGAAATTTCAGAAGACAGGAGGGTGCAATAAATTGTCTACATTAAAACTCTGTAACCTACTTTCAACGAGTATGATTGGCACCCCATTTCACATAGTCTGCAAACGTGGAGATTCCTATAAAGAAGGCTTAACAATTCAATGTATTTGTCTTTCTTAAAATTCCATAGAAATATTTTAAGACATAAGAGAGTCAAATTATGTTATATCTGTGGTTTTGTGATATAGAAATACAAAATAAATTACAAAAAAGATGACAGTGAAGAATTATGTTAAATGGTCATTCTTTAACAGAATAACTGAAAGAAACAAAATACATAGTTTTAGGATGTAATTGAAATTTCATGATATCCAGTGGGGACCAAAAAATCTAAGATATTGTAGAGTTAAAAGAAAAATACAAAACCTCAGAGGTACCCTCTAAATTTCTGAAGGAGATAGAATGTTTCTCAACCAGAGAATATAATTTTCAACAGGAACATTGGGACTAAGTCTGCAGCCTGCTGATAAGAAGGGACAATGAGTGCCATACAGCTAAAAGTGGTTCCAGGGAATATGAACTATTTAAATTGAACACAATATAAAATCTCCAACTATGTCAGCACATCATAAGAAAATTATTTTATAATGTATATGCAGAGGAATTTAGAAAATAAGGTTGATGTAATAGGGGAACTAACAAAATTTAGGAGTGTAGGATAAGGTTCAAGTATCTTAAAGTGATGCCTCTATTGTCCAAATATTGCCATTGTTGTGAAATAACTTGAAGCAGTAATGTGACTATGAAATTGGAAGTGAAATCAAGTCTTCCATTTTTAGAAGCTAACTACTCTCAGAAAGGTCTATCAAACAACACAAGGAGTGAGTTCTTGGGAATAGTAAGATGTTTAAGTTAAATAGAAGATGGTGTCATTGAAATAGTTCTAGTTTTAAAATACAATTCCTCAACTAGATATGTTATCTGCATTGAGTTCCTTGGTGGAAGCTAAACACTTGGGGAGAATTCAATCTTGAAATATTTAAGTGTGGAATATGACGGATAGTTGACACATGCTTCTCAGAAATGTAACCTGGGTGACTGTGCTGCTGAAGCATGGAGCGTTCTAGAAAAAACAGTTTCATGGAGCAGGTGGCTCATTGTTATTTCTTACAAGGGGAAAATCTGTCTTTTATTTTCACATTCCTCATATTTGTGTTCAGATGTATGTATGTATGTTAAATGATATTTTATTTTTATGTCTGAAACTACTGGTTTAAATAGCTAATTTGTGAACACAGTTATTCAAATTTTACTTGTTAAATTATGTAAATGGAAATGACTGAGTAAGGACCCATGAACATTTTCTCTTCCATAAAAGACTTGAGGAGACTGACAAAAGCTGACAAAACTGGCATTTTCAGGTAACTGAAAATGAACCTGAAAATGAACCAAAGGCTTCTATTAATTCAAGAATAGCTGAATCTCTCTAAAGAGTGATTTTTTTCAGCATTTTAATTTATTTTCCCCTAGCCCCAGTGCAGCTCCACAGTATCTTTGAGAATAAGCATCCTGCAGCCATGAGGAAAACCAGAAACCAAGCTGCCACTAGAGAATTAAAATCAGAGCTGAAGCTCTCTTAAAGTCCCATATTCAAAATATTGCTTATTATTTGACCTGTCCATGAGTCCCTGAAAAATCCATGTCCAAGGCCATGTTACTTGACCTGATCTGGTGGATCACCCAGTGTGAATAGCCTTTTCCTAATGGGCATTGTTCAAAAACAATTAGCACCAATTGTTTAACATTGCAGCTGCCAGAATGAAGTAACAGTTTGGTACCAAAAAAAAAAAATGCTCACCCTAAAACTTAAAAGGAAAAGCCAGGGAATGAGATGTCTATAGGAACTCTGAAACACTCTGACATAAATGCTAAGTGTTAGGGGCTCCTGGGTGGCTCAGTCAGTTAATCCTCTGCCTTTAACTCAGGTCATGATTCCAGGGTCCTGGGATTGAGCCCCACTTCTGACTACCTGCTCAGCAGGGAGCGTGCTTCTCCCTCTCCTGCCTACTCATGTCTCTGTCACTGTCACTGTCTGTCTCTCTCAAATAAATAAAACCTAAAAAAAAGTCCACAAATAAAAGCTGAGTGTTAAAGTCATACCCCAACATGCACACAGGCCTGTGGGATACAGACTGGGAGTCTTTATAGTTCCAGGTGTGTGAGTAGAACTATCCAATCATTAGCTAACCAAGAGGAGTCCTCAGGGATCACATACAACAAAGAATACAGACTTCATAGAATTAGTTCAGAGACCTGATAAACCAATTGCAAAAACAACAAACCCTAGGAAGGGAGGTAAATCTGATTTGTTGAGTTGCTACATTATATTATTTAAAATGTCCAGTTCCCAGCAAAAAATTATGAGAAATGCAAAGAAAGTGAGGTGTTTACACAGAAATAAAAATAATCTGTACAAATGTTATTCAAAGAAGCCAAGACCTCAGAATTACAAAGCAAAATTTTCAATCAACTAGATATTTGAAATATCTTTTAAAAACTAAAGGAAAGCATATCTAATGTATATTAATAAAATGAAAAAAATGCTATAAAAAAAGATCCAAGTGAAAATTCAAGCATTAAAAGTTCAGTATCTCTGGGCGCCTGGGTGGCTCAGTGGGTTAAAGCCTCTGCTTTTGGCTCAGGTCATGATCTCAGGGTCCTGGGATCGAGGCCCACATCGGGCTCTCTGCTCAGCAGGGAGCCTGCTTCCCCCTCTCTCTCTGCCTGCCTCTCTGCCTCCTTGTGATCTCTCTCCCGCTGTGAAATAAATAAATAAAATCTTTAAAAAAATACATTAAAAAGTTCAGTATCTGAAGTGAAAAAAAATCACAAAAAGAACTTGATAGCAGGCGCACTGGGTAGCTCAGTTGTTAAGCATCTGCCTTTGGCTCAGGTCACCATCCCAGGTGTCCTGTGATCGAGCCCCCCATTGGGTTCCCTGCTCTATGGGAAGACTCCTTCACCCTCTCCCACTCCCCCTGCTTGTGTTCATTCTCTCGCTGTGTCTCTCTCTGTCAAATAAATAAATAACATCTTAAAAAAGAAAAAAAAAAATAAAAGGGTGCCTGGGTGGCTCAGTGGGTTAAAGCCTCTGCCTTCGGCTCAGGTCATGATCTCAGGGTACTGGGATCGAGGCCCACATTGGGCTCTCTGCTTAGCAGGGAGCCTGTTTCCTCCTCTCTCTCTGCCTACTTGTAATCTCTCTGTGTCAAATAAATAAATAAAATCTTTATAAAAAAAAAAGAAACTCATAGCAAATTTGAGCAGATGGAAGAAAAAAAAATAATGAAGTTGAAGATAGGTCAGTCAAGATTCCCTAGTCTATGGAACAGGAAAAAATAAAAAAGAATGAAATAAGAAATTAATAGACCCTCAGAGGCCTGTGTGACATCAGATGTACCAACATAAGCACAATAGAAGTTCCAGAAAAAAAGAGGAGAGAAAGAGAAAGAGGCTGAACAAATATTTGAAGGAAAGTCCAAAACCTTCCCAATTTTAATTTAAAAACATGAAAAATGTCAATATTGCATGTGAGAAGCATACTGGTCTCCAGGTGGATAAACTTAAAAGAGGTCCACATCTAGTCACATCATAATCAAATTGTCAAAACACAGAAAGAATATTAAAACCAATAAGAAGGAAGAAACTCATTTGTATAAGGGATAATCAAAAGATAAACAGCTTATTTCTCACCAGAAACTGTGGAAGCCAGAGTCAGTGGGTATTCAAAGAACTGAAAGAAAAACACTAGTCAATCAATAATTCTATATCCAACAGAACAGTTCTTTAAAAATAAAGGAGATAAAAAGACATTCTCAGATAAACAAAAACTGAGAGAATCCATCACTAGAACATCTGCCCTCTAAGAAATACTAAAAATAGCCCTTCAAAAAAAACCTAAAAGGACACTAGGTAGCAACTCAAACCCACATGAACAAATAAAAAACAGTACTAGAATTCACTATATAGGTAAAGATAAAAGGCATTGCAAACGCATCTTTTTCCTTGTAACATTTTTCCTTCCTATCTGAATTGAAATACTGCATAAGACAATAATTAGAAGACTATAACCCCACACATACAATGTGTATGGGTGTCATTTGTGTGACAATAACACAAGAGGAGGTGGACAGAGGAAATGGACAGAATAGAGAAAAATAGCAGAATAGTTTTGTATACTACCGAAATTTATTTGGTATTATTTCAATTTGAATTGCTAGAAATTAAAATGTTAGGTATAAACCTAAAGTGACCATAAGAAAAACAATGCAAAAATATAAAAAAAGAAAAATAAGGATATTAAATTGGTCTACTAAAAGACTAATACATTGAGCACACAAGAAGGCAGCAGTGGACCAGCAGACGGACCACAGTGATCTGAATATATAAAGCACAAATAGCAAAACGGCAACTGTAAACCCAGCTTATCAGGAATTACATTAAATGTAAATGGACTAAAGACTACATGAAAAGACAGAGATACACAGATGGATAAAAACAAACAAATAAAACCAACTATGATTCAGCTATAAGCGGTGGACAAGAGACACACTTTAGTTTCGGAGGACATAAATAGGTTGAAAGAGATGGAAAAGATACATGACAAATGGGAACTTACAGCTGGAGAGGCTGTGTTCATACCAGCCACCTTAGCCTGAACTTTAAGATAAAACCTATACTCCAGACAAAGATGGAAGTTGTAGAATGATAACATGGTAGACATAATAATTGTAAACACATATGCAATGCTGAGAGGGAAATGGATAGCTGTAAATAATATTTAAAAAATATCAAGTTAATAACCTGACCTTCCACCTAGAAGATGGCTAGAAACTAGAAAAAGAACTAAACCCTAAAACTGAAAACAAACTAAAACCTAAAACTGAAGCAAGAAGAAAGAAGGCTTAGAAATGGAAATTCTCAGGACTACCCCAGACCCACTGAATCCAACAGTGTGGGTCTCAGCAAGCCCTCCAGGTGGTTCTGCTGTTCTCACACCTGAGCTCCTGCTCTAATGTGAAAATTTCCAATTAGCTTCACCAGATGTGAATTCCTTTTACCCTTATCACTGCCCTGAGAATTGGACAACGGGTGTTTTAGGGTTTCCAATTCATAAGTGAAAACACTGGCACTCTGTGGTTTTGTGACATCCCCAGATGGAAGAGCTGGGATTCTGGCTGAGGCTGTCTCTGCTGGGCCATTGTTCTCAGTGTTATAAATCATAGGCTCATAGAAAGATGTAGTGCAGTTCTCATGGAGTCTGGCATATCCCCAGCATTCATCCAGAATCCCCACATTTTCTTGGGCATTCTGTTAGTTCTCTGTGCAGTAGCTTTACTCTAACAAGTTTGTTCCTCACAAAAGGAAGAGTCAAACGATAGGTCCATAGAGAGACAGCCATCGATATTAAATCACTCCATTTGAATACTGAATTCTGATTGGAAACTGTAAATATTTCTAAATCATTTTCTGTCATTACTTTTCCTTGTGGGTGCATGTGCTAGCATAGCAGCTTCACGGATATTTTTTAAAAAGGGGAAGTTCAGTACTCTGTTGCTTAAAAAACATAGAATTTTTCCTCTAAATGCAAGGTCCAGATGATACGTATTTAGGCTACAAGGTCCAGATGATGCATATTTAGGCTACAAATCCCTTTCACTGCTTTCAAGGCAGCTGCTCTAAAAATTCTTACCAATCACCCGTCAGTAGAAAGAAGGAAGTGGAAGAGGTGATGTACATTCCTTTACTAGTGGCCTAACTCCAAGACTGTGGTCAATCCCTTCTGTTCCAATTCCATTGACAAGAACTTTGTCACCTGGCCACATCCAGATGCCACAGAGACCACAGCATGTGGTCTCCAGCTGTGGGTATAGTCTAAGCTCACACGGGGAGGGGTGGATATTAGCAGGAAAGTAGTAGTCTTTAATAGCTTGCCTTTCTTAAATGAACCTTCTCAGTGTAATTCCATATTTCACACTTTTTCCATTAATACCGATAGAAGTCAATATTTTGATTAAGTACTATTTTGCATTCCCCTTTCCAGGTTTTGAGATCATAATTTTTTGCATTACAAAGAACCACAGAAGTTGTTTCATCCACGTGCCTCACAAATGGGGGAGACCCTCGCCAAGGTTCACTCGGACGACGGCGGAGTTGAGGGCGACATCACTGCAGGCTGTATCCCAGGACTAGCACGTGCTGGTCCTGCCGTCCATGGTGCCGGTTAGGAAATTAGAATTTCAGGATGTGCAGACATCGTCTGTGGAATGTTTCCTTTGCAGGGACATAATAAGGGAGCGTTTTCTTTTGAGGGGATGCTTTGGGGAGAGTCGATAAGGGAAATAATTGAAAAACTCTATTTTGGAATTATTGGAACTCTATTTTGGAAGGCTGTAGATTTTGGAAAATAAAGGAGAATGTGTCATTTAATGTCCTTTGAAGTTCAAGCATAAGCTCCTTTGAAGCAATTCTCTATCCTACATCTTCAAGGAAAAGTTCAGAAGAGCTTTGTTGAAAAGGTCAGTTATAGAATTTTTGCATCATTTTAGCTAAATTGAGAAGGGGAATATTTTTAGCCATGACATTGAGCTTAATTCATGTACTCACACAGTGAGGTACAATGTATGGTCATTAATATATATTATAACTGATATGTTGGTTTTCCTTTTTTATTCTTGGCCTTAAGTGCTATTTTTGTAACAAAAGATTGTTTAGTAATTTCAAGCAATGTTATGTAACTTTTGAATTTGCATCTTTACCAGGTTCGCATCTCTATGTACACCTCTGTGTAAGTTATAAATCACCATCTCTGTTAAAGGAACACCATGATTTCAAAGCTGCAGTGTTCTTAATTACTTAGGACATTACCCCTTTACAGGTAAAAAGATAGCCATAACTCTTTTCTACTCTTCTAGACTAAGCTTATTAATGTATGTCATGACAGCCGGTGTGTGCTTGGCTTTGATTTTCTTAAGATATTTTAGCATGTAAATTGGTAGAGCCCAGTGATTCACTGCTTTCTCATTCAACTGACGTTTTGACAAGTCATCATACAGCTCCTGCTCACTGAAGCAGGTGATATAAACCAGGAATGGGGTGTCCCAGGTTGAGCTGGGCAGTCAGTGTAGCAAAGATGTGAGTATAAGCCAACATTTTAATTTTTAAACATTTCTTGAGCAGTTCCATTTAATTCATCTTCCCTGAGTGTGTGTTGTGTGTGTGTGTGTGTGTGTGTGTGTGCGCACGAGGCACCGCTCTCAGTGTGGAGATGTGAGGCCTTGCCTCCAAGAACCTTTGACCGTTGTGTTCCTGTTCATTTCCTGAACTAGTTCTAGCTTTACCTCTTAGACTTCTAAACACGTGGAGACACCATTTACTAAATACACATGCCTCTGACAAATTCTTAAATAACAGTAGTAAAAGTGGAGGAACGTGTCAGTGCTGAGGAAATCATCATTTTCAAATATTTCTTGACAGTGTGGACTAGGTTCTTAAATAGCATGTGTTTGGCAAAACGAATGCTGATTTAAAGAAGAGGAAGAGGAGAAATAGAAAAAGAAAGGGAAGTAAAAATCAGAAAAGAGATAAGGGAGGGGTGCCCGGCTGGCTCAGTAGGTTAACCATCCTTGAGATCAAACCCTGCCTTGGGGGGTGGTCTGTGCTTAGTGGGGAATCTGCTTTAGATTCTCTTTCCCTCTGCCCCTCCCCCTCTAAAATAAATAATTCAATCTTTAAAAAAAGAAAAGAGATAAGGGATTCTTAAGTAGAATTATGTATGAGTTTACAACACTTGAAATTCACACCTACAACACAATTATTTATTTTAATTACTGATTACAGTGAACTGTAAAGCTAAATGAAGGGAACTACTAAGCCAGTTGAAATTTGCATGTATCTAATTCGTTGTAAGTATATAGCCATAACTAGAAAAATAGTATTAAATAGATAATACCTGAATCCAATCTAATCGAGTAAATATTTTTAAGAATTAGCCACGCATAAGGAAGTTCAGATCACACAGTCAGACACATAGATATTGAAGATATAGGCTGTATATAAAATCTCAATCTCTTAGGGGAGGTGAAGACGGTACAAAATGAATATTGTGAATCCAAATAAGAAGTAAAAAGTCTGGGAGGAAAGGTTCAAAGTGTGAGCATTATAAAAAGTGGCAGACATATTTGATAAAATACCCAATAATCCAATGAAAATAAAGCATGGGCCCCAGTAGGGAAACAGGGTAGCAGTGCTCTGGAAATGTATGGTGTGTTGAGTTTTTGCTGGAAGGGTACATATGTTATTTATTAAACATTAAGGCATATGGAAATTTTCAAGCAGCAGAGGAACATGAATAAAGTTGTAGGTTATCTGCCATTGACAAATATTTATGGGAACTCTGCACGCAAAAGCCATATGCAAAAGAGTTGTCACCATCCAAGGAAATATGAGGCAGCCCCTGAGTTAGGGATAGGGCAGTGGGAAAGGAACAGAGGGGTTAGATCTCAGTGTGAGTGGTTCTCTACAGGTAGAACGATCACGTCACCATTCTAGGGAAGGTGAGGTGAAGAGAAAGAAAGGAGACCCTGAGAGTCAAGGCCCAGGATCCCTCCTGAAAAGGGCCATGGACTCCCATTAAACCACTATGTGGGTGCCGAGGAAGTGGGCACACTCGTGAGGGATAATAGTGTTCACGCGTGCACGCATGGGCACATGTTCACTTTGGGGTGCAGTGGAAATTCACGCCTCGGTCAGAAACGGAGACAGGAGGCCATCAGGAAGGTATATTCTGGAGATAGAAGTCAGGATACCATTGCCGAGCCCGGGAGAAGAGAAGTCTGGGTGAGGGCGTGGGGCGGCATCTAGAAGGAGGGACGGAGAAGGTGGGCGGGACAGTGGGTTGCGCGTTTAGGGTCCGGGAGTAGAAGGATGCAGGGTGTAAGCGTGGATTACTGGAAAGGACCAGAAACGGTGATCTGAGATACGGCAGGGTCAGGAGGGCCCAAAGTTGGAGAAGACAGGAAAACAGTCTGGGAAGATGAAGTGATCAAAGCGGACGTCTCCAGTTTCAAAGAGGATGAGGAACAGGAAGAGGGTGTGTGTGAAAATTATCACTTGTTGTTACTAAACATAGTTTGGGGGAGATGTATGGATGCAACCTATTCATTATTCTCGGATTACTGAATGCTGGGAAGGGAGATGAAACCAGTGTAGACTGAGAGTTCAAGGAGAAATTAACAGCAAAACTGAGAAAATATTATTTTGAACAAGAATCAGGAGTGAGGGCGCCTGGGTGGCTCAGGGGGTTGAGCCTCTGCCTTCGGCTCAGGTCATGATCTCAGCGTCCTGGGATCGAGGCCGCATCGGGCTCTCTGCTCAGCAGGGAGCCTGCTTCCCCCTCTCTCTGCCTGCTTCTCTGCCTGCTTGTGATCTCTCTCTCTATCTCTCTGTCAAATACATAAATAAAATCTTTAAAAAAATAAATAAAATAAAATAAAAGAATCAGGAGTGATGAAGTATTCTTTTTTTTTCTTTTTTCTTTCTTTTTTTTTTTAAGATTTTATTTATTTATTTGACACAGAGAGAGAGATTACAAGTAGGCAGAGAGGCAGACAGAGAGACAGGGAGAGGAGGAAGCAGGCTCCCCGCTGAGCAGAGAGCCCGATGCGGGCCTCGATCCCAGGACGCTGAGATCATGACCTGAGCCGAAAGCAGAGGCCCAAACCCACTGAGCCACCCAGGCACCCATCTTTTTTTTTCTTTAAAATAGTATATCAAATTTTAATTTTAACGGGAAGAACCAAAATCCTCTTAAAATTGTTTGAAAACAATGCTGGAAAGGATCTTAGATATAAGACAGGAAAATGTTAGACACTGAGAAATTGGGTCTGTAGATACCACTGAACAAAAGAGATAACAAGGCTCCACATTGAATGAAAGAATGAATGAATGAATGAATGAGTAAGTAAGTAAGTAAGTAAGTAAGTAAATACATATATAAGAACCGGGGGAGGGATGTGTAAAGAGAGAAGGAATGTGAAGGAGAAAAAGCAAACTGAGACTAGGTGAAGGAAAGCAGCCAGATCGATATTCTGCAGAGAGACTGTGGTCGGGGGATCATGAGCGGCCTGTCTGAGTCACTCCGACACACTTGCTCCCCACCTCCCTACAGCTCAGAACATCGCATGCACCGCTGCCCTTTGTGAAGGCAGAGCCGTCCCTGACGCCAGCGGCAGCCCCAGGAAAGTGAGCTACTGGAGGAGCCGCAGATACCTGCGTGCACCGGAGACCATAGGCATGTGAGCTTCAAATAAGCCCCAGAAGCACCTGATGGCAGGACACGGGCTCAATCCAATCTCACAGGAAGGTGTGGGTTATGTGTGCTGTATTTAGTCGACGCCAGTGGGTGCGAGTGCACGCTGACTGTAGAAGACAGAAATATCGGAATGCAAGGAGGACCAGGACACGAAGAGCAGGCGCTGTAAAGGCAGTGGTGGTCATTTTGTTGGTGCTTGTTCATCTATTTAAAGCTATCAAATGAAGATGGGCAAGAGAGATTCAAAATTTCTTGGCTGTTTTTATGTGGCATGGAGGTGTTTGCACAATGTGAATCTCAAATAATGAGCTCTCTGTAGAGCCTCCCCTGACAGACCAACGGCATAGATCCCAGAGGCTAAGCCCCTGCACCATGTCGAGTCGCCTTGTGAAGGACAAGGGCAAGGCTCACGCGCAGACCCTCGGGCTCTCACGCTGTTCTCCGTGCTCTGGTCTGAGCAACGTGCTCTGCAGCACAGACTTTCAAAAACTGCATTAAAAGTTAACTCGGTTCTAATACTTGATATATACTCCTCTCTAATATAAGTTGAAATAATCATTAATATCTTTATGGGTCCCTGCATCCTAAAGAATGACTAGTACATTCTTGATGCTGTTCAGTAAAATATTTTAACAGATTACTCGAGAGGAAGGAAGGTAGATGGTCGACGATGACTGGTCATGTTCGCTCTTTTCTGTGGTACCTCTAATACATTCCATGTACGGTCCTAAGCTTCGTTTATCTATAGTTGGTCTTACAAATCAAGGCAGAGTTTGGATAATAGAGCATTCTGTACTAAGCAGTTTTTCTTCAGTTTTTCATGCACGTCAGAGTATTTAGATTCTTCATTTTTTTAATCACTAAAGCACAAAGAAGAAACCATACTTTCTCTAGCAACCTTATAAAAATGCCTGAGGAAATCTTAAAAAATTTCACAGATTAGATGTATTTGAATTCTGCTTATTATTCATCTTATTCATTTTTAAGAGGCAGTCTGGCATAGATTAGATTTCAAATCCCTGCCCTACATAGTAGCTGTGTGATCTTGGGCTAGTTATTTAACTTTTCTATACGTCAGCCTCTTCATCTGAAATGGAGATGATAATTATACCTGTCTCTAAGGGTTCTTATGAGGATTAAATGAGCTAATAAAAGCAAAACATTTGAATAAGGTCTGGTAATGAGAAGATAAATCAGTGGATCGAAACCTAACCAGAACTGGCATAGCTGTCAGAATTAAGAGCTAGATAAAGTGAATTATAGAGCTGTACTCTGTATTTCAAAGAAATAAGTGGAAACATGGAAAATATATATTTTTTTAAATTCAAAACTATACTGATGAAAAGTACAATGTGTCAAATGGAAAATACACTGGACAAGATTTATGGCCAATAAGGCATTTCAGAATGAAAGAGCAGTGACTTTGAAGACATACAATACAAACGGTTTAAAACGAGGCAGAGAAAACAGTAGGCAATAAACCCTCAACAGAGCCTCCACAAAACATGGCATGATTTGAGTTGCCTCATAAAGATGTCACTAAGTTCTCCAAAAGAAGCCAGGTGGAGACAGAAAATGTGTTTAAAAATAATATGGTCAATTATTTTTTTAAATTGCCGTGGTGCAAAGGAACATGAGGAAAATCTCTGAGTTGATTGACTTAAAGAGAACATCTTAAACAGAGCCGGGATGAAAAGCTCACTCTAGAGGAGAAAACACAAGAATCACAGCACATTTCTCATCAGATTCAAGTCACAAAAGTTGTTCTTTGGCCAAAATAGAATTAAATCCGAGATAATAGCATGAATATCCCTGGAAAACTCCCAAATATTTGGAAATGACCCATTTATAAACAATCGGTGGTTCAAAAAAGAAACCACAAAAGAGATAAAAATATTACAGTGCAAGAAAACACGGTATACTGGAATGCAAGGGATAATACGAAAGCAGTCATGTAAAAGTCATAATATATCTGTCAATATTGGAAAACGAGCATATCCTCAATTTAATGACTCCATTTTCCACCTTAGAATACAAGGAGAATGAGATAAGCAAATTAACCAAACTTAGTAAATGGAAGGAAATAATCATCACAGTGGAATCTGAAATAGGAAACAACAGAGAAAATCAATGAAACCAATGCTGAGTGTTTGAGAAGGACAAAAAGAGAGAGCGATAAAACTCTGGCCACACCGATCAGGAAGGAGAAAGAGAGAGAGTATTAGGAGAATGACATCATTAGAGAACCTACCTACAGATATTAACAGAAAAATCAGAAAATATGATAGGGCATTTATGGTAGTAAATTCAACAACTTAGGGGTGTCTGGCTAGCTCAGTCAGTAGAGCATGCAACTTTTTTTTTTTTTAAGATTTTATTTATTTATTTGACAGAGAGAGAGATCACAAGCAGGCAGAGAGGCAGGCAGAGAGGAGGAAACAGGCTCCCCACTGAGCAGGGAGCCCGATGCGGGGCTCGATCCCAGGACCCTGAGATCATGACCTGGGATGAAGGCAGAGGCTTAACCCACTGAGCCACCCAGGCGCCCCCTTTTTTTTTTTTTTTTAAGAATTTTTTTTTTTTTTAAGTAATCTCCGCAACCAATCTGGGGCTCAAACTCAAAAACTGAGGGCAAGAGTTGCATGCTCCAGCAGATGGAGCCAGCTGGGTGCCCCAGAGCAGGTGACTCTTAATCTTGGGGTTGTGAGTTTGAGCCCCATGTTGGGTGTAGACAGTACTTAAAAAATAAAAATTAAAACAAAATTTTAATTCAACCACTTAGATGAATCTGCAAGTATCACAAAAGATACACATTTTCAAAGTTAATTTAAAAAATAATGGAAACACCAATAGTCCTATAGTTATTAATTGGATTTGTAGTTTAAAATATTGCCTCAAAAAGGACAAAGTTACCTTAAGTTCCTAAGGCATCTTTTGAAAATATTCCAAAGGTTTAAAGAAGAAATAATACTAATTCTCCATAAATTCTAGAAAATGGAAGAGGTGAGCATACTACCTGCTTGTTCTAGGTGAACATTAACCTGAAACCAAAGTCGTGCAAAGGTGTTCTAAGAAAAGAAAACCACAAACAAGTGTGCTTCATAAATACAGAAATAAATATTTCAAACTAAGTATTAGTGAATTCAATCCAACAGTACATGCAGCGATAACATTCATGACCAAGGAGTGCTTACCTCAAGAATTCACATGTGATCGAACATTAGAAAATCAACTAATGTAATTCATCCTATCAACAAACTGAAAAATAAAACATGTTATTCCCTAAATAGATGCTGATAAGCATTTGTCAAAACCCAGCATGCATTCCTGATCAAAATGCTCAGTAAAGTAGGAATAACAAGTAATTCCTTCTTTCCATCGACTTAAGTTCATCTGTGAAACTGACATTAACCTGCTTACTTACGGAAGACTGGTCCTTATGATCAGAAACATATGAAACACACCCATTTCCACCACTTCTGTGAAGCACTGTGCTGTAGGCTCTATCCCGTCAAATAGTGTGAGAGTAGAAAATGAAAGACACACGGATTGGAAAGAGAGAAAGAAAACTGAATTTATTCACAGATCATCACCTATTTAGAAAGGACATAATCTCCTATGTAGAAAATAGAGAGGAATCTATTTTAAAAGTCATTAGAACTAATCAGTGAGTGTCAGTGTTCAAAATCAATATAGAAAAATCAATTGTATTTTTATATGATTACAATGATTACTTGGAAATTGACATTTTAAATAATGTATATTAACATCAGAAAATACTTAGGATATATTTAGTAAGTTACTTTTTAAGATTTGCATGACGAAAACTATAAAACACGTTGCTGAAATAATATAAATAAAGCCTAAATAAGTGGAAGATATATCATGTATATGGATGAGAAGATTGAATATGGCCACACATCAATTCTTCCCATACTGACAATCCTGATCCAAACAAAATACTTGGTAGGACTTTCTACAGAAAAGGAAGCGAAAGAAATGTGATGGCATCCTGGGTAAGACAGAAGCACGGGGGCAGAAACCAGGTCAGGGCGAGCCAGTGCCGGGGACAGGAGAAGAGGCTCCGCTCTAACCACAGGGAGCCCTCGGGTGGCCGTGTGCTGGTGGCTGTGTGACTGCTAGTATTTGACAGAACTCCTCAAGATTCAAAACTGTGGGAGGTGAATTTTATATCATATAAAATCTACCACAATGAACACTACTCAGAAATATAGCTTTTTAATCATCCTGAACGTCTCCGAGTTTGAAATCCTTTCCACGAGACTATACCCCAGAGATCCAGGGACACTGGTCACAGACCATTCCTGGGGCGAGCGTTGCAGTGCTCCATCGTGAAGGAGGCACCCACAAGCCCCGCGGTGCCCCTGGGGGTGTCATATGCAAGTGAACTTCATCTTCCAAGTGCTCCCAAGTATTGTGTTCAAAGTGATTTTTAAGACCACCTGCATCAGAATGCACTGGGAGGTCCAGATGCTCATTTAGTTGGGGAGGGCATGTGCTACGGTGAGCGCTGTGAATTGTGTAAGACTGACGATTTACAGACCTGTACCCCTGAAGCAAATAATACATTGCATGTTAATAAAAAAATTAAAGTGAAAAATAAAACATTTTCAGGCTCTTCCTCTACATCTGAACCCAAACCCCGAAGGGCTCTAGAAGTCTGCATTTTAATCCAGAATCCCAAGTTATTCGATGATCATTAACATCTGAAAACCACTGAACTAGGGAAGAGATAAGAAGTTCTTGTCTATTTGCATGTTTTGGTGACAACATAACTTGCTGGACTAATAAAGAGGGAAGGGAATGAACGTTCATGAGTCAAGTGCCCTGAGTTTCTGTTCTGACACAAATTCTCTGTGTGACCTGAGCTGGGTGATTTATCTTCTCTGTAGTCAATACTGCCAATTATGAGGGTCAAAACGGAGAGTTCTGAACACCTCTCAAGTCCTTAAACTCTTATTGAGTCTTGCTCAAGGTGCAAAAAAAAAAAAATACCACCAACTCTGAAGACCAAGTCACTGCATTTATTTTACTGCGAATAAACTAAACACCTGTTCTTCCATCAATATATACAGCAATGGTGAAATCGATGATAGCATTACCCCCAATCCTCTTTAAACTCCCAAGTTTTGTTTTGTTTTTTATGTTTCAGGTTTACATGTTCTCAGTTATTATTGCCATTCTTTAAAAAAATGTTTTTGGGGATAGCCGAGTAATCTTAATTTGAATTGGTGTCAACAGTTTCATTGTGGAAGGTGACGTTTTAGAAGGTTGATCAATCCGGAAATCATTTAAACACCCTCTGGAATTTAAGTGTAGTGCAGGCTAATGTGGAGTAGTGACATCCAGTGGCCAATTAGCTAAAATGCAGAACGCTTGCAAGAGAAGGGGCTCGCGGACAAGAGCTATTTCTCCCATGGCTCTGCAGTACAATTTCAAGGAGAAATCAGACACTGTACATTGTTTTGGGGTATAATACCTCCACTACATTTTGTAATCAAGTGCAAGTTACACGCAGCTTACATTATATTTCATATTGAATTTTTAGCATAGGCTTCCTACAAAATCGAGCATACACAATTATTCAAAATTCTATTTTATTTTAGTCTGTTCTACCAAAAAAAAAAAGGTTTTGTCCAGTTCTCCCCAGACTTATTCTGTTGTTTATTTTAGTTTTTACTCTGTTTATTCTGGTTTTGTTTTTTTTTTAATTCAGTTAGCCAACATATAGGACAGGTGTTCCAGGCCGCTAGTCTGTGCATCTGTGAATGCCCTGGGTTCCTTTATCTGACAGAGGCCCTGAGCAGCCCAGAATCCCACGTGCCTTTCCTGCCCACAGCCTTCTACCTCTAAGTATCACACACACACACACACTGCCTCCAAGTAGAAACTCTGAACTGAATGTGTCCCATCTGAACACCTGTTTCCAGCTATAGCTTTCTTGGTTTCTCTTGCAAAAGAAAGAATTTCACTTTTTCATCACAATATACTTTTGGAGGCTGTTCTCCCTCTGGTAGATAATGGGTTGGGGAAAGAAAGAGTTATTGCTACAGAAGCCATTGACTCTTCTACAAGAAAATGTCATGGATTTACTATATAATGCCACAGATCTGCAAAAAATTCCAGCTGCTATATATCTAAAACCTTGGAAATATGAGGATGACCTTTTAAAAGAGATTAGATATGAGCCGTCATTAATTTGTAAACTGTTGGAGCCTTTATGAATACACTAGTTAAAATACTACCGGTATTTTAATGCCCAATAAAGAGATGCTCTTTTTTGAAATCATTGATTTCAATTAGATTAATTATTTTGAAATTGGGCTTGGATTTTAACTGGGTAGTATGAACTATATCTTTGTAGGTAGCATATGAGTTGATAGGACAAGATTTTTAAATGATTTCTAGATATAAAATTGAAAGGGTAAGTCATATAGAAGTCATATAGTTCACGTACTAAAGTGGTTCCTAGGGTTATTTTATGTTCCTATGTGATGCACATTTTGCATGTAAGGGATTAAATAATAGATGAAAGCAGAAGTTAACAATCTATGTTTTGCTTTCCGATCATTAGAATTAACTTATTTTGGTATGCTCCTCTCCGTTTCCTAGATTTGTGTAAAGAGTGGCCAAGATGCACATTACACAGATCTCCTCTCACAGAGTATCAGCAACACAATAAAGAGCAGTGGTCACATCGGGAAGCACACGGTGGAAAATGGAAACCAGCAGCCCTCCTTGCTGGAGTGCAAATTGTTGCAATCTTTCTGGAGGGTGAATTTGTTATATTTCAGAAACTTTAAACCGGTGTGTACCTTTTTATCTAGCAAGTCTACTTCTAAGAATTTATTATGGAGGGAAGACCATGTCGGTATCTGCAGCCGATTGTCCCTTGATGGGGTGGTTCTGTTCTGTAGAGGGGCCACAAACACGGGCTTAGTGAATACGGACTGATGCTCTTAGGGGAAATTCGAGGTTAGGTTCCTGCAAGCCTCTGCTCCCAGCATGGTCATGACACGCTCACTCACAGACAACAGGGCAGCCGCTTGTGCCTGAAGGAAGCGTGTCTCACGTGCCTTTTCTCCACAAGGCACGTCACAGCCTTCTTGTACTCACAGGCACTAGACAGCATTTCTGGACTGCACTGGGCATCGTCTGAAACAGTGAAATTGCCAAGAAGAGGCACGAAATTAAAAAACAAAAACAAACAACAATAACAACAAAGACCCCATCTCACTAAACACCACAACGAGGACACTTACTTACAGTGTGAGCGCTGAAACAAAAAGGTAGAGCTTCACCCTTTTTTACCTCGACTGGGAATGTGTACACAGGGCAACGGTGATTTTCAGACTCTCACATACATACACAAATGACCCCAGAAATCCTCCAAGTATTGATCTGGGGATTGCAAATAAATTTTAGGGAGTCAGTGAATCGGCAAGATGAAATCCACAAACAATAAATGACTGCAACATATATTCATCTATACATACATGCAAAGATAAACAAAGCTGTGCAGCACAGTATTCTCTGTAACTTCAACACATCACAAATATCTGCCGTGTACAAGCTGAGTGCTCATTCTCTGAAAATGCTACCCTAAATAGAATGTCACTAAGCAGAGATAAGTTACAGGAGATCGCAACCTTGCGAGAGTCTTGGTATCTTGCCAAGGGGAGGGCGAGGCGAGAGACTATGTGAGTGTGTGGAGCTTGGTTGGACGTGGATGGGGTAGGATGGGGAGAGGTCCGAGAGCAGTGGGGGGCTAGCATACACTCAGAAGGGGCTGGCGGTGGGGGTTTTCATAAAGCGAGTCTGGAACAGTCATTTGGTGTCTGCTATGACTTTAGTGTCCCTTTATGAGGATTTGCAAAAAACCCCTGTCACACACAAGTCATTGTATGAGCCTTAATATTTTATAATACACACGTTACACATTCCATTACACTGGACCAGGTGTTCCAGTCCATCAGCGCGTGGGTCCCAGACTCGTGTTCTTAGCTACACCAGTTAAGTCTCCTCATGCAAAATCGAGTTTCACAGGCAATGAAAAAAGAAGTGTTTGTAGGTATCTCATATTTGCTGAACTTTCACATTACTTTATTGAGAGACACTGTTTAAAACCCACAGATCCCTCTTCACATGTGTTCAGGTGATTCAAATGACTTGCATATTTGAACATGATAAAAAAGACATGGACTTTATGAGAATTAAAAAAAATTACCACAGCTAGGTACCAAAACCCTGGAATCATGTCGGTATTTCCCCACAGAAATGCATTTGAATCCACGGATTGGCATGGGTTGAATAGAGATGCCAACTTGCCACTAGGCAGTAGGCACGGTTGTGTCAAATACTGAATTTATTCAATCTTTTTAAGACAAAAGAAACCACACATTTCTTAGTGCTTCTGCAATCATTACACCATATATTTCATTCTATAGTCTTTAAGAAGGTTGTTAAGTTGTCTACCTTCTGGATAATGTTCTTTAAAGTCAGATACTGATTTCTAAGCCATGAATGTTGAGCAGATATTAAAATTACTTATAGAAACTTGCAAAGTCAAGGTTTATTGTTAAGATTAATTTATAATAACGCTTGGAGTAACCTAGGTGTGCTTCATGAGTTATGCTAATTTACTTTCTTCTTCCTTAACTCTAAGATCTATAACACACTGGTTTTCCACTTAAATATTAAAATTATTCCATTGAAAAATAAATTTTCTTATTTTAATGTGAGAGATGTTTATTATAGTGTTCCTATGTTTAAAGAATAGGTTTGGATTTTAGATGACATCAATCACTCCCCAAGCCCTGAAATTTGTATAGCAGCTTAAGCACGTGGTCCTTAGGGAATTTTTAGACCCAATCAAGCTGTAAAACTAAGTTCTTTTCCTAGGATGTCTCCTTTATTTTTCACTATCTAACCGACACTCAGAGAGATTAGGAAACATGCACAAACAGCCAAATCACAGAATCAAGATCAAATCCAGGCAGTCTGACTCTGAAATCTCCACCTTGATACCCCGAGACAAGTGGAAAAAGGTTGTGTGATCATCGTGCTGAAGGAAGTACAAAGGGATTAAACTCATTCACTAACGGGGATTTTACGAAATGTTATGTTGGATGCCAATGCATGCGTACCTGAAACCTATCGGGAGGATAATTTCATCACACGTAACTAGTTCAGGTTCTGAAATGTTCTGCATCGAGACAGGGTCATCCGCCAGTTTTTAGACTCCGGGAACATTTATGTAAGAGACTGGTGTCATATCAGGATTAGCGGGTACTCCGTTCTCTGGTATTTTATAGGATCCTAAGCTCTGCATTTAGGTCTGTTATCAGTGATAAAATGACTGGCATCACCACGATTAGAATATCACTGTCCCTGGCGTCTCCTTAGAAATGACTTCCTCCTACGGTCTTCCGCGGCTCCCGGCCTGTGAAGAATGTGGGCATTTCCACCTTGCCGCCGCCAGCTAAGGAGAAGGAGAAGCGGAAGCAGAAGCGCGCGATGCCGGGGCCGGTCGGCTGCTCAGAGCGCAGCCCCGCGCGGTTAGGGACGTGGTCGGAGGGGAGCACTGTAAGCGGTAACGCGGCTGGCCGAGCACCGCCTCCGTCTCCTTTCGGGATACTCACCAAATCGGTGAGCGTGCGGCCGTGTCCCCCTACTTTCCCACGCAGAAAACATACACTTGCTAAGCACGGAGCTGCGTAAGTGGCACCAAAGATCAGAACAAGGTAAACGCGCTGCATCCACGTGTGAGAGAAAATCTGGATCAGAGAACGACAGGAGAGAGCGGTCTCGTGAAAGCCTGAATCTGAAGAGCTCAGCGCTGTCCTGGATTCTTAACAGCAAACCAGGACACAGACTGGTGGCCTGTCTGGCGCCTCTCACGCGGTGGCCGCGGCGGGAGCGGCTGCCAGCCCCGCGGAGCACCCGAAACGTCGCTCGCTGACCCTCACCCTCTCCCCGCATCCCTGGGCCGACGTCTGGTTTTCATCGCGCCCTCTCCTCCCGTCCCTGGCAGGAAGCCTAAGCTTCGTTTGGAGAGAAACAGAGAAATGCTGTTCAGCCGGTTCCAGGGTGAGGCAAGAGCCGCAGGTCTGGGCGCGCGGCTGACCTTGGCCTGCAGGTGAGGGCGCGCGGGCGGCCGTGGGGCCCGGGCTGCAGATAGAGCGGGCCCTCGGCCGCCCTCTCCTGCAAAGGCCATCAGGTGGCAGGAGACATGAATGCGCCGGCTCGGTGTGCCCTTCTGCTGCGACTCTCCCCGGGGGCTGCTCGGCCAGGTCTTTTCCAAGCTAGGATTGGAGGAAGGTGCCTCTGAGGGTCTCTGTGTCTGCAGGGCGAAAAGAATGAGGACGCCGTTTTACTTTTTCCCCTCTTACTTGGTCAAGCTTGAGTGTCCTGGACGGACTTCTTCAAAGGAGCTGACGTGGGCACGGTTCTCGAGTAATCAACACGGCGGCTGCGCCGCTCGGCCGTGCAAGCAGCGGGGCTGTGTCACGCCTGTGTTTGCAGACCCCCGCTCAGTGCGCTCCCTAAGGCAGAGCAGGAGTTTAGTTTGCAGAACTGGTTTGCTTCCAGGTGCTGGGAGCTCTTCTGGGGCCATTTAAGAGCTGTCCATGTCATAAAAACTGGTGGCTTACCAACGTCCTGGACAAATTCTCTCTCCTACTGTTGCGGACGGGCCAATTCCTGAGCCACAGGCTTCCTTTTTTTTTTTTTTTTTTTTTTTTTGGCTTAGTTATTTTTGACCTTGCTCAAGAGTAAAGCCGGCCCTCTAAAGAGAGCCAGGGGAAATCAGCGCACCAACCGCATTTCTCTGCCTGCCTCCATTCTCTGAGGGAGCGCCACAGAATTCAAGAAGTCAGAGGCGGGCAGTCCTTTCTGCACACAGATGAGCCTCAGGGACAGGGAGCAAGGTGGGGGCCTGGCTGTGGAGCTTCAAGAGCCCAGGGCAGAGGGCAGGGGACCAGACTCCTTGCTGCCAGAGGGGTCTGGGAGAAGCCTTTTCCATGCAAATGAAGGTCAAGTCCCTGGGATGATGCTGACTAGTATTTTTACGGTTTCCCTATCATTCCATTTTGCTTGTTGGGACTAAAATCTCTTCTTTTCTTCTTGTTGTGTGATTGTCCTTTGCTGAAATGCCTGGTAGGTGATGAGGACTTCAAAGGTTGGGGGAATATGGATCAGGATGTTAATTTTTCAGCCACTGTTTAATTTGTAACCCCAAACAGAACCATATTTCACGATGAGGTGGAAGAAAGAGGATTCTCCTGGGAATTAGGGTCCACCAAGCCTACCCCTGAACTTGTGTGACTCGAGGCAAAATGACTAACCTCCGTATTCTCATCTGCAAAACAGCAGGCTAGGGAAGAAAAAGAATGATTTCAAAGCTCCAACCCCTCCAAAGAGAATATGACAACTCATTGTTGCTAAATACTTAAGTATAAAATTGCACCTTTAATATATAATTCACTGCTCAGGATGAGTGGCAGCGCTTTCATCAAAACTCTAAGACTTTTAGAAATATGATCCTGTCTCTTTCTCCAAAGTCAGAAGCCTCTGGGAAATACTGCCCTCTTTGATTCCAGCAGCTTATACTGGGCCAAGCAGAGTAGCTGTGGATAACGCAGCAGCAAGCTGTTTTTGCTCTGAGATGCTTAAAAGGCTTAAAGCACCTATGCACCTGGGGTGGCCGCTGCCCTGCTGGAAAGCCCCACTTTCCCGGCTGTCCCTCCTGGGCATCAAGACCGTAATTAGGAGTTTAATGTAAAATACAGCTAATAGCTTTATCTGTGACCGCCCTCCAGCCTGCCCAACAAGGCCCACGGAAACCACTTGCTTCCTAACACCTCCGTCTGCTCCTTCTTTTCCCCTGTTTCTTTCTTCTCATCCAAACAGTAAATAAAAATATAGGGCAAAGGATTAACAAGGTACCATTCATGGCATTTTCATGTCCATCACTGGCCACGTGCCCTTTCTCAAAGGAGCAGTGGCTCGTCTCGTTCGATCCTGCTCTCCATGTCCCCATCCAACTCATCATACCCCATTTAGTGCATAATTTCTTGACCTTTAGCCCGTCAGTTTGGCAAAACTTGATGTTTCCTTTTCCTTTTCGTGGCACCAAGCTCATATCCATTTGGAAACCCGTCATTGTGTATTGGGTTCTGAATCCGTTCGTGCTATTATAAGCTTTCTAAGGACATATTTGTTTAATTTCTCTTTGCTCATGGTATTTCACTTCCCCATACAGTGAAGACTAACGAAAGCAAAAATTAGGTATAGGTCTCATTTTCTGTGTGTTTGCATTTTTATTTTCTAGTGAATAAGTTCCCAAATTGTGGATCACCAGGAACATGGAAAGAAGAATACAGTTCAGTATATGATGAGTATGCCAAGGTAGACTGGAGATGAAAATTCAGATAGGTAGGTCTGGAAATTATATTTGGATCTATAAATTAGGGCTTTAAACACCAGGACAAAGACTCTTTTCAAGAAAGTAGCCAGTGTACTAATCTCTAGAATTCAGTTAATAAATATCGCAGCCCAACAAATTACAGACAATTTCTTGCTGCAGTGAATTAAAAAAATAACAGTATAACCCTCCAAAGAATTTAGTAATTAGATCACATTCATTTTGCTAAAGGTAATGTAATTATGGGAGATGGGGAAGGCAAAGCATGATTTTTAATATTTCATGTGTACTTTTGTACTTTTGTACCTTGTACTTTTGTAAGTTAGATTTGTATACATATCATTACATAGATTTTTTTTTAGGGTTTATATTTAGAGGAGTTTTGATGCATGTGTAGAGAGGCCTAACTACCACTACCGGAAGTTCTCTTAAGTTCCTTTGTAATTAGTTTCATGTCTGAACCCCCAGGCCCTTGCAGCTGCTCAGTTGATGATAGATGAGCTTCTAGATTTGCCTTTTCCTGAATGTTATACATAGAATCGGACAGTGTGTGTCCGCCATCTTCCCCCCAGACCAATCCTTCTGGGATCCATCCAGATGATCCAGATCCCAGATCCCAGATGACTGGGATCCAGCCATCTTTTCTTTGTGTGTTCTTTATGTCGTTGACCAGTTCTCTTGTGTAAGTGGACCGCAATCTGCTACTCCACTCAAGACTTGGGACGTTAGCTTTTCTCCCTCAATATTTGACAAGTATGAATGAAATTGTATGCATGTTTGCATACAAATCTCCATAGAAAAAATCTTTCTATTTCCTTTGGGTAAAAAGCCAGGAGTCGGATTGCTAATTTGGTAAAAAAACAATACAAAACAAAACAGAACAAAAACCTGTCAAACTGTTTCCTAGTGTGGCAAGTCATTTGTATGGCACCAGGAACGGATGAAAGTTCCAGTTGCTCAAAATCTGCAGAGGACACATTGTGGGGATTGTCAACTTCCATGGTTGTGAGGCACAATTCTTTATATTTAATCTCTTCACAATTATCTATTACTCTCTCTTCTTTTAGAGAACCCTGACTAATACTATAATATGTGCTAAATACAATGCCATCATTCAGTGGGTTGGTACGCTAGGGACATGGTTCCATAAGGAATGGAAATAATTTATCAAAAAGAAGAAACATGGGTGCCTGGGTGGCTCAGTGGGTTAAAGCCTCTGCTTTCGGCTCAGGTCATGATCTCAGGGTCCTGGGATCGAGGCCCTCATCGGGCTCTCTGCTCAGCAGGGAGCCTTCTTCCTCCTCTCTCTCTGCCTGCCTCTCTGCCTACTTGTGATCTCTCTCCCTCTGTGAAATAAATAAATAAAATCTTTAAAAAAAAAAGAAGAAGAAGAAACATAACAGCCCAAGAATTTGACTCAATAATGGTGGCCAAAGTATTTTTAGCCCTTATTATGTACTATGCTTTGTGTTAAGCACCTTACGTGCATCCTTTTATTTAGTTTTATTGTTACATGATTGCTGCTATGATTAGGCATATCTTGGAGATAAAAAGAATCAGGCTCAGAGAGATTAAATATCTTGTCCATAATTACACATATTCTAAGATGTTGAGCCAGAATTTCAATTTAGATTTACCCCAGATATCTTAGACTTAATCACTATAGTGAGACCTGTGCTGGATTATTGCAAAAATTGTTCACACCCCCTTATATTCACATCCTTGGTAGTCCCTCCCATACTCTAACTCTGGGACTTGATGTAGCCAATGGGACAATAGCAAATGTGACACAAGTCAGGACTGAATACTTTCACATGGGGACCTGCACATGGAGACCTTCCACCTTACCTTCACTGTCATGTGAAGAAGCCCAGGCTAGCTGCTGGATTATGAGAGATCTATGGCCCAGCGACCTCTGCACTCTGTCCAAAAGACTGCCAACCCCCAGACATGTTAGGAAGACCATCTTAGATGAAACTGCAATCAAATAAATCACCACAAACGCATGAAGAGAAACCATGACAACCCTATGAACAAACCCATGACAGACCTGCCCAGCCTTTGAAGAACAGAGGCATCTGGTCAACCCACAGGACACACTGATACATGATATCAAGACAATGGTCCAGAATCAAGGGGTGTGTGTGGGGGGGAGGGGATGGATTCTGATGAAATTGCCAGTAGATTTACCCAAATTAACAAATGACATAAGGAGGCTGAAGCAAAAGAGGGAACAAAAATTAAATGACCAATACATTTTTTGGAAAAAGTCATGTACACCACCATGTACCATGTACTGACTAACTGTGAATTAACAATACAATGAGACACTGTTTATATCCTAAATGTTCAGAAATAGGAAAAAGAATTATTCCCAGGTTGTGTGAGGCTGTAGGACTTGAGGATTTTACAGACTGCGGAAAGGAATATAAATTCACAATCTTGGTATGCATTTTGGAAATATACATCAAACCTTTCAATTACGTATATAAGAACTTGTGCTAAGGAAAGAAACTATAGAATTTCCAGGGGCACGGTTACAAAGAGTTCATTCCTGTGCTTTCCATCGGGAAGTATCAAAAATGAAACAAAATCCAAGCAAGAAGGCACTGGTTAAATAAAACAAATCTACATAACAGAATACTATTTACTCATTAATTTTTTATTATAGTATCATAGAATATAAAGGTACTTGAGATATATCGAATGAAACATAGGTTTAAAAATAAAACACTGCTTGTGCCAAAATATTAGATGTGTATTTTTTTAAAAAAAGATGTATATTATTACCTCAAATTACCTTTCAGAGAGTTGTCTACCAATTCAATTTAAAACACTCTCAATGTATGCCACTATGCCAATCATGTCAATATTTTGAAGTACCATTTGGGAAAGAAATATTATTATTATGAGCAATGCAAATTTAGATGCTTCTGGAGATTAGGTACAGAAACAAAAAATGAAAAAATATATCTCATAGATTTTGTAAATATTCCCAGTGAAATGACCATATGTTAAAATGCCTTTAGAACCACTGTAAACAAGCCCCTTAAAGACCTTGTCAACAGACAAAATGGTAACTGAGGGCATTGTAGGAGTCATGGGACCGAGAGTAGACATCTACAGCGGAGTGGGCGTAAACAGGTGCTCATGTCACTTAAACGAATCCCTTTGACTTGAGATAAAGGGCTCTGTGACAGCATCTTATCCGTTCAAGAAGTGTTTGAGATGCTTGTGAAGATGTTGAGTTCTGGAAGACGGTGTCAGTTCACTCAAAACTAGCTCTCAAAGTGAGGTATGTACAAATGTCAAAAATGTGTGGGGAGATTTTGAGTGAAATTGTTTCATAAAACCTGAAGATGAAAAATTTAATATTTACAAATTGTTTCTATAAAGTGACTTAAATAATGCGTGGTAACTTAATCAAGTATTAAAGATTCTGAGTAGATGCAACTATTTCTGCTATGTTCTTACATGCTTATGTATTTCAGTTTCCCATCATAGTTTTGGATATATTCATTGGTAAGTGGGCGGTTACCTTATATTCTCAGTGGTCTAATTACTGGCCATCACAGTATATCCTATGATGAGTTTTTATGAGTACACACAACCTCACAGGAAGAAAATAGAACCTGCAACATTGACATCGAATTAACAGAGTTAAAGTGGTTATCTTCCTGGAAGTGGGATTATGGGAGTGTTTCACTGACTTGAGTATTTGTGTGTTTGTATGAATCTTAGGGTTTCATGAGAGGACTGGAGGTGCTTACAGATAATTTGTAAATTGTTCTACAATAAATATTGCATTCTTAAGGTAAAAAGTTCATCAAATATAATGACCTTAGTAGTTATATCATAAAACATGTACAACATCAATCATCCCAACCTTTGAAGCAATCACAGATGCTACCAACGGATTGGACTTTGCCTGGGGCCTGAGCGAGATGCAGAGACAGAAATTGTCTCTGTGGAGACGAGATAGCCAGAAGCAGCCCAGTGTTAGAGGGAACCTTCCACCCTAGCTCTTTTTGGCCGTCTGTGTTGGTCAGAGTTCTCCTCAGAAAGAGAATTAATAGGATGTTCATTTATATTCAGAGATTTTTTTTAATGAGTTGACTCACATAATTGTGGAGTTGCAAGTTCAAAACCTGCAGAACATGCTGGCCGTCCAAAGACATAAGGAAGAGGTGTGGTTGAAATTCAAAAGAGGTCTACTAGCAGAATTTCCTGCATGAGGAAATAGTTCTTGTACGGTCTAGTATCTTCCAGTATATTTTAGTTTTGTCTGCAACTGATTAGATGAAGCCCACCCATGCTATGAAGGGCAATACACTTTACTCAGAATCCACCAACTTCAGTGTTAATATCATTCAAACATACACACACCACAGCAACATCCAGAATGCTTTGCCAAATATCCAGGCACCATGGCCTAGCTATGTTGACACGGAATTCACCGCCACATTGTCCATAGTGGGACATATCATAACTCTCAACACTCAACAAGACAAAGGAAAGGATCCAATTAAAAAATGAGCAAAACGGAGGATCAAAAATTTCACTGAAGGATATGTACAGATGGCAAGTATATTTACCATCATTGGCCATTAGGAAAATGTAAATTAGAAACACAATGATATATCACTGCTCATATATTGGAATGACTGAAAAGAGAAGAGTTAGCACACTAAATGCTGTCCAGGAAGTCCTGAAACTGGAAAATGGATCACTGTTATATTGCTGATGTAAAAACAGCACCTCTGGAAACAATTTGGCACTTAAAAGCACAATATTATATGACCCGACTCTTGTACTCCCAGGCAGTCATTCCACGTAAGTAAAACTTAAGTTCATTATAACTCAATAGGAAAAAAAGAGAAGCAAATCAAAACAAAACAAAATAAAAAACAATCCAATTTAAAAATGGTAAGAAGATATGAATAGAAATTTTTCCAAAGAAGATATGCAGAGGGCTAACAGACACATGGAAAAATGCTCAACACTGCTAATCATCAGGGAAATGCAAAACAAAACCACATCAGATATCACCTCACACCTGTCAGAACAACTTTTACAAGAAAGTCAAGAAACAATAGGTGTTAATGAGGATGTAGAGAAAAGGACCATTCATGTCCTGTTGGTAAAAATGTAAATAGGCACAGTAACTGTGGAAAATAGTATGGGTTTCCTCAAAAAAATTAAAATAGAACTATCATATGATCCAGCAATCCTACTTCTAGATATTTTCCAAAGGATAAAAAACCAAATGTTTAATTTAAAAGATATCTGTACCCCCATGTTCACAGATGCTTTATTTATAATGGCTAAGATATGAAAATAACCTGTGTCCATCAATGGATGGAAAAAGTGAGATACACAAACACACACACACACACACACACACAAACATATATATTCACAGACATATAGAGTTTTTGTTTTTACGTACTGCTTTTTACACATATATAATGTATTTTATATACAATGTTTTATATATAATGTGCATATATTGTGTGAATAATGGAATATTATTCAGCCATAAAAAGGAACGAAATCTTGAGGAGGAGCGGCAAGATGGCGGAGGAGTAGGAGACCGATTATCATCAGGTCCCAGGAATTCACCCAGAGAGCTATCAAACCATTCTGAACACCTACAAATTCTACTGGAGATCGAAGAGAAGAAGAGCAGCAAGTCTAGGAACAGAAAATCGACCACTTTCTGGAAGGTAGGACGTGCGGAGAAGTGAATCTGCGGTGACGGGAAGATAGACCCGGGGGGAGGGGCCGGCTGCTGGCAAGGGAGCGAGCAGCGGAGCACAGACTTGAAACTGCTACAAGTCAACTCCACTGAGGGACGTCGCCCCAGAGACCAAACTGCTACAAGTCAACTCCACTGAGGGACGTCGCCCCAGAGACCAAGCGGGGGGTGAAGCCCCTGCAGGGACAGT
>LNAC01000906.1:0-21730 GCA_002007465.1 Ailurus styani
TCCTGGGACCTGATGATAATCGGTCTCCTACTCCTCCGCCATCTTGCCGCTCCTCAGGAAGAGCTTTTCAAGTAGATATTCATTTTTCCAGTGCTTCCAGCAAGGCTCAAGAGTAGCAGAATGGTGTAGAAGAAAGGATGTGAGGGATTAGCCTCAGAGTGTCCTGCCGGTTTCATTTATGCATATGTGGCACATGAAAGATTTAGAAATCTGAGTGCTTTTCCCCTTCCAGAGGGCTGAGTTGTAAGCTTTCAGGCCTGCCAGGAACTTCTATAATAATAGGTAAAGTGTCCCCTGAGTAGAAACTAGGGGTGAGGTGAAGACATGGCTGAGAATGAAAGGACCTGTTGGCCAGTAAGTGTGGAAGAAGGTAAACACAATTGCCACATGACCTAGCAACTCCATTCTCTGGTGTAAACCAAAAAGAATTAAAAGCAAGTCTTCAAATAGAAATTTGTACATGATCATTTATAGCAGCTCTATTCACAATAGCCAAAAGGTAAAAACAGCCCAAATTTCCATTAAGAGAAAAATGGATGAACAAGAAGTGATATATCCATAGAATGGAATATTATTCAGCCATAAAAAAGGAATAAGGTACTACTACATGCAACTGTATAGATGAATTTTGAGAACATTATGCTGAGTAAAATAAGCCAGACACTGAAGACCACATGTTGTACAATTCTGTTATCTGAAATATCCAGAACAGACAAATTCTGTCTATTCTCTATTCATAGAGACCAAAGATACATTGGTGGTTGTGAGAAGCTATGGAGGAGAGGCAATGGTTATTGAGTCTGTGGCTTCCATTTGGGGTGATGAAAAACTTCCAAAACTAAAGAGTGGTGATGGTTGCACAACATTATAAATGAACTTAATGCCACTTGATTGTACATTTTAGTTAAAATGGTAAATTTTATGATATGTACATTTTACCACAAGATTAATAATAATAACAATAATAATAATAGAATAATAATAGAAGTAAATGTAGGGCCTTGTCAGTGGGGAGTCATGGCTAACTCCCCAGTGGAACACTCAATAAATATCATAATGCCAAAGGAACAGACTATGAATTTCAGTGAGTGAGCTCTTCATTATTGGGCACCAGACCACCACAAGTGGTCAATGGAGAGCCAGAAAAGAGTATGAGGGCCCTGGACCCCAACTACTCCACTGTCAGGATAGAATAGTAACCCTTGAAACCAGAAGCTGCCTTGGGGAGTGGGAGGAAAGAAGCAAGTGGGAGATTGGAAGCAAATGAGATTGCGAATGATATTGGAATGAGAATTTTGAGTTGCCTTAATAATTTCTGAAACGAGACTATTCAAACCAAAAGAAATGATTTTAAACTGGAAGGGGCTGAGATAGTGTAATTGGCAAACTTAGAAGTACTTTTCTCCTGCCATCAGCAGGAATGGGTATCTCAGAGTGAGATAAACTCAAAAAGACAATTTTTTTGGTGAACAATATAGTATGAATACTTTAGGTTTTAATAAGATGGAAATCAGAAGCAAAGAATGCATACGTGTTTATAATCCATCTCTTTGTTTGAGTGATTTCATGACGTATTTATCTTAACAGTGATGAGGATAGTGACAGAAATGTAAGAAGTGCTGTATCAGTGGCAGTGTTTGTGGTGACAAAAGAGTCTGCTCTGGAGCAAAAGTGTGTATGAAGTCAACACTCCATGATGTTTACGTATTACAGCTCTACACATATCTAATGATAAAAATCACCATTACTGTGAAGTTCCTACAGCATAAAGATGTGTTACAGAGAGTCTGAAACTCTTACACATTCAATCTTCACTTTCCTGTTGAAACAACTGTTTTTATAATGAACTTTTTGATAATGTGAGACTTCCAAGGGCACAATTATGATGTCATAGCACAGAGGTGTTTCTCAGAGTTCTCAAAAACAGTTTGATTACTATTTTTAAGAACTGGGATATTTTACATAGATGTCTACAGATTTTATGTTTTTCTACAGATTTTATGTTTTTCTTTAATTTTGCAGAGATTGAGTTGACACGTGGCAACAATCAGAACTGAATCTCCAGCGACAACACCAGTGTTCCTTGACTCATTTAACATATCTTGACCCATGAGCACTGGTGTTCACTCCCCACTACAGCCAAAAGTGTGTTATCATAGCCAATGACGAAGATCACACTGGTGAATCATACTGTTTGGCATAAGTGGCGAAATCCCAGAAATATTCCATCTCTGGATGACAAACCACCCACTCCTTACTTCAAAAACACCAAAGACCTAGTAAGTGTACCATCACCCTTAAAACAGAATTGTTTACTAACCAAGAAAGCATTATGTAAATTAGACTGTAAAGTGCAAAACGGTATGCATATATAAGGCATTAATACAGTGTTGTCATTAACAAGCATTCTGGAGTTTTGCCAAAGAATCTCGACTATTTGATGATGATGACTTTGGTACAGCAAATACAGCCCAGGAGACCCCAGATTAGCTACAAGCCATACTGGGAAAACTGAAAAAGCCTAAAGACATTCATTTAAAAAACAGCATTTGAAATCTCTACATTTGTAGTAGAGAGTATCCAGCCTTCCTAGCACATTGTTAAGTAAAAGCATTAATTTTGAAATATAGGTTTTTAATTTTAGTGCATGGATCTGTGTTTCGCAATGGCTATGGGTACTTTACGGAAAATGATGTCTTCAGTCTTTCTGGCATCTCTGTTGATTTTGTGATTTAAATGAACTCTCATTTTCACACAAGGTAAAAATGAAACAGAAGGATTAAGCAACTAGTTGAAGGTTCCACAGTGACTCGATGCAGAGAAAAGATGAACTGTGTCTCTTGATTCCCATACCAATTTTATATTGTGACCTAATTCTTCCACGGTAGCAAGACCCAGCTAAATAAGCTTTCATTTTTCATTTTCTAGGAATTGATTAAATAATGACTCAAGATTGTCACTGAACTTTTATTATTTTAATTGCATGCTATCAATAGTTATGTAGAGATTCATAAAAGATTGTTCTTGATGTGATGTAAGAATCGATTTTCTTTCAGACAACTGATCACTCAGAATTTTGAATGTGGAAATCTTTCAGAACTGTACTTTGATTTCTTAATAGGATTATGGTTAATCTCTTGATGAATAGTAATGCAGAATCTTTTATTCTTGGCTTTATGTTGAACAGTTCACTTTGTTACACTCTCTTATGACATGTTTTCTCTGCCTCTGTCAATAAGTACAAATATTGAACAGCCTGAAGACCTCTCTGACTGACCTGTTCTCTGACTGAAAAGTATTAGTACAAATAAAATGAAAAGATAAAAACGATTTGCTATTTGGTGTAAGATAAACTCACCCTAGGAGATAAAAAGAGACAATTTACAAGATAAACTTGAAAAATCTACTTTCCTGGACATTTTTGGCCACGGATAGGTTATGAAATCACTTATCATCTCCGAGTCCTGTAGGTTTTACAAATTTCTGATAAGAAACAAAAATGGGACAGTGGGGAAACAGTAATTGAGACAATGATAAAAACTGAAATTTGGAACTGCGGCTTGTCTTTGTTTCCGCTGAGACGCAGCTGAGGTTTTCTGCTAAGTGTAGTGGAAAATAAGGGAAAGGAATTATTGCCAAAAAAGTAAATACAGTGATGGTTGAATATATATATTAAATTATTTTCAAGGAGCTTTTGTGTGAGAGCCTGTCTGATAGTGCACTTCAATACATTTACATCTTGGAATTTTAAAGGGTCTGTCTATCAGTGTGCTTTCTGAATGGGTTTTCAATTGCACAAATGGTCTCTATCACATGAAAAGCAATACTGTTTTTTGAAAGGCAATGTACTTATTGTGCTACCCACATGGGACTATCAGTGCCTATTGGCTACCAACAATTACCTTTGAAATGAAAAATATTGTTTGTATCAAAGAACTGTTTGAGTCTAAAGAAAAAGCTTTGCAGCCTGCCAATCATCCCCATATCCTGAGGATTATATTGTTGGGAGTTTTATACAATTTACATGCAGAACCTGAAAATGACTCCAGTGAGTTATATAACCCCATGGGGTGTTTTCACTCTGGTTAGGTTGCATTTCCTGACACTGCTGACATCAGATTCTTTTTGTGAAAGTAGGAACCAATGTCCTTCTATTTTTAGATATCTGTAGTCTGTCCATCAGACAGATTACTTGGAATGCTTTTTTCCTCCAGAAATTTCAGAAAATCACTTTTATCAGTTCAGCTGGGGATTAAGGAAAACAGTTATTATAAATGTCTCCCCAGATTACTGGTTTGGAAAACCAGCAAATAGAATAGTGAGTGTCATCTAGATTACCAGAATAAGTTACCAGTGCTACTAAATTTCCAGTAACTAAAGCAAGTTCAGGTATCTTTGTAAATCAGTATTTTAGAATTATTTTTTAACCACAGTTTTTCAAAAAGCATTATCACTCATTTTTTTTAGATCAAGGAGCAGAGCCAGGCTGTCATTCCAAAATTCATTTCTTGCTCAAAAAAATGCATCTATAATTTCCTTATAGTGTGTGGATGCCATGGCAGGAAACTGCTCTGGAGACAGAAGACATGCCAATGTCATTAAACAATCCATATGTCTGCCTAATGCATGAGAGTGAGTTATTGTAAAGCTTGATATAAACAGATATGTTATATGATAAATATATAATAGGATACTTAGTGAAGGTTTAAGTGTTACCAGACACTCATGAGGTCTCCTAGGCATATTTCCAAAGGAATTCTAGTCTCAGCTTTGTCTGAAATTAATTCTGATTATTAACAGAAAGAGAATTTTTATTTTAATCAAAAACATACAGTCTTTATATTTCAAAACTAAAAAGCAAAAAGAGGTAAAGGGAAAAGAATTAGGGAGATATGGATAATATTATTGCTTTTATTTATAAAGGAAAACATTTTGGATGTTCACTAGTAAGAGTCACACTATTAGTGATAACTCTGTGTGTGTGTGTGTGCATGTGTGCACATACTTATTTTTACTTTGTACATATATATATATGACCATAAGTACAAATACAGAGTAATCATACATAATATATATAGTATAGTAGATACATAGTATAGATATAGATAGTAGATACCTGTTTAACGTGTTATGTCATCATTTCATCATATTCCCAAATTATCAAGAGACCACAGTACAACCATAAAAATCCCCAAAACCCTTTAGTCCTTGGGAAGCTGCTTTTAATCTCATATAAATTCCAAACCACAAACATTGGTAAAGTCAATGAATATTTATTCACTGGCCTATTGAGTGTTTAGGCTTTTGCTGTGTACTATGACTAATAGAAGACATTAAAATGAGAAAATTCAATCCATTCATGTATTTTTTGCTACAAAGATTCCTATTCCTCATAGTTTGCTATGAAACACCTGGCACTAGTGAGAGAGAAGCAAAATTTGAGAGCTATGTGGTAAGCAATGAATTTTGTAGATTCTTATGTGGAGAGGAAAGAAAATTATAAAAGCAGGTCTTTGTTATAGCAAATGGGTATAGACGCTATAGGGCATGGGTGGTAGCTGGAGAAAAGGAAAGGTGGCTGGGAGGTCAAATGTGGGTCAAGGTCCAAAGCAGAATCAGTCAGGAGAGTAAGAGTCCGCAACAAGTAGTTTAACTCTGAAACAGCATGAATGCAACAGAAACAGAGTCTGTCCCATTCTGTCTCCTTATTGACTTTTGTTGACTTATCTACATGTGACCTTCCTGATTTCTGAAGACCTTCCTGACTCCTCAAAGAAATTAAGGTGTTTACAAAAGCAATGAGGTCAAGACATTTTCTGGGATGAATGAAAAGACTGGGAACATTTAAATTCCATGTTCAAAGTGATGAACAGGCAGGGAAATTTGGCATCTGGTCAGGATATTGGTAACCAGGTGGATAGCAAGAGTGGGAGGAACAGAGATGAACCAGAAAACCCAGGAAGATTAGCCCGGTACTTAGAAACCCATGTAAGGAGGTGGACCCAATGTGATCAGAAAGAAGACTGGGCTACAAGAATGTGGCAACTCTCACTCCCACTTCTTCTTGGCAAGAAAGAAGTCTGAAGTTGAAGCAATGCGATGGTTCAACCCAGAATATTTGATATCTTTCCTGCTACGTCATGGACCGACCCTCAAGCCTGCTGGTATTACAGGCAAGACAAATAGATGTATCTGGATGAAATGGGGGAAGTAAATGTGTACAGCGGTATTCCTAGAAAGAAGAATAGGTGGGAACACCAGGAGACTGATGGCAAGGATAGAAGTATAAACTGATTAGAGTATAAACCAAGAACTAAGAAGTGAGAATGGAGTGGAAAGGAAAAGGAAATCTAAATGAAAACAAGATATCAGCACTGAAATAGAATTCAATTAATCTAGAAAAGGTCGAGAATCGAGCTCATCTCCGTTTGATCTTTTACTTACTTTTAACACTCTTGGCTTTTATTCTCATAAAGGTTGTCCTAGAACTAATTGTTCTGGTCCTTTCTCTTCTATCACTTGTCCCCTTGTCCTATTGTTGCTTAGGGACCTTCTGTGACAATCACAGAACCACTGGCATTTCAACATCTGAATACACAAGCTGAAGTGTTTGTGTATCACAGATGCTAGAGTTTATTAAAAATGATACATTTCAAATCCTAAACATGAATCAATGTCTTGCAATTCTTTACATGAGATAACATTAAAATAGATATATTGTACACACACCTGCCTTTTTTCCATTTCTCCATCGATGTTGCTTCTCCATGGTGGCCCAAAGCTTCAAGAAATACAATTTCTTTCAATATCGTTCAAATATGCTTCGTTATATATACACATGATTTGAATGAATATACAGAAAACTTTGAGGCTAATTAAAGGAAAAACAAGCTTTTTCATGCTTTGAGTCATCTCAGATATGTAAATTGAAGATATTTTCTCACTCTCACCAACCACCAGTCTATTTTTTTCAGTATTTATTAATTTCTTACATTGTTCCAGGTCCTCTGTTGGGCATAGAGGTAGTTTTACTAAAAAAAAAAAAGGTTAGTATCTTCTCCCATGCCATGTCCCATATATTTAAGAAGAAAGAAAATTAAACAGATCACTACAACTTAATAAAGTGTTATCAAAAAACAAGTAACGCTATGGTAGGGAGTTGAGAGCAGAAAGTATCAAGATAGACTTTTTCCAGAAAAGTGTTATTTAAGCTAAAAGTAGTAGACAATAATTTAACCAAGTTGGCATATTGGGAGAGTGTGAAGACCAGAAGACCATGCCAGGGAGAAGAAATATGCAGATGTGTGTAAATAAATTTATTCCAAGAACGGAAGGAGGTTCAAGTAGTATAGACTGTTGATTGTGATCATTAGGGTAATTGGCAAGAAGTGAGACTGGAGAGATAAGTGAGGGCCAGCATTACGCCAGGAATGTGAGGAAGGTTTGATCTCCAAAAGTATATTAATATAATACACACTTTTTAGCCACCAAAGAGAAAGCTCAATATTAGATAAAGGTATTAGAGAAAAGTTAACATTCATTCAGGAAAATTTCTTAGCAAACCTGGATTTCTCTCAATAAACCTAAAGAAACATCATATGTGGTATTAAAACATAAGAAGGACTTCTTTAAAGACAGAAACAATGTGCTTTCTATTACCACTATTCTTTTACATTATTATGGCAATTGAAGCCAAACAATTCAAAATAAAATAGAAGAAAGAAGTAAGAATTGGAAAAATAGAACAGGCGATGCTTTGCCTGCAAAATTTTCTTTGTGGCTACCAAACAACTGATTGTGTTGGGAAGGATTAATCCAATTTTTCTATCAATTCAGATGCTAATTAAAGCAAATATTTCAACCCACCCAACACCCCAGTTGATAATACAACTTAAATGCGGCAATAGTTTTGTGTCAATGAATTACTAACCAGAGTAAATGGTCTGTGTTTGTTTTTCTTCAATATCTTTTACAATCCAATCTGTGTTCAATTTTCTTGCCAGTTGCATTTCAGTAGTTACTTGATGTGTGCATGCAAACTGTAAATGATTGTGGGAACATGCCTTGTTAGGGTCATTTCTTTCTTATAATGTGCCCAGTATCTGGTTAAAAATTACGATGAGCATGAGATTTTTATATCAATAGAGACTTTTAGGAGTAGCACAAGAAATTTTGTAACAACTGCCCTTCCTTAGAAGCAAATAACAACAAAACCTATCCTAAACAACGGTTTTGGATATTAACAATCATCTTGAATATGTAAATATCACAAAGGATATTCCTCTAAGCATCACTGGCTCTTTGGCCTCTAGCTGGTTTTCTTCACCTTATTAACTCTGTTTGCTGGCATTTGTCACAGTGAGGCCAAACTTCACAGGAAACACTGTACATCTTAATGACACATGTACTTTACATTTTATATAAGTAACGTTAGGTTTATAAAATTATGTTATGAGAGCAAATGTAGTATTATATGAAATCTATGGGGTTATGAATTTCAACTCCTTGCTATATTACTTATAAAATCTGTAATCTAAGCAAGATTTACTTAACTTCCTTAAGGTATAGTTTATCTGTACAATACGCATGATAACACATACTTTATGTGTTTATCTTATAAAGATTAAATGAGATAAGCCCAGCCAAGTCCACAGTGATTGCAATTTGGCACTGAGTAGATGGGAGTCCCTTCCCTTTATTCTTTCTGTCTATGATATCAAATAATAACTCATGCCATGGCATCAAACCCTTAGTGAGCTTTCTAGCCTCTCAAACTATACACTGACATAAAGAGAACAAAGCATAATATCCAAAAACGGGGTCATGATTAGGAAGAAAACCTCCAAAGATATAATTTTCATGAGGTTAGGGGTCATGTCTTTTTGTTCATTATTGTGTCCTCAGAATAAAACACATTGCCTCTTATATAGTGAAGGCTTAATAGAAAATTATTGAATAAATGAGTGAGTGAACAAACTGTGAGGGATCTTGAATATCATCTAATATAACCATATATTTTTATTGAGATTAAAAGCTCAACAAAGTAAAACAAAATTTACTACTTTATTTTAAATTGTAGAATTCACTATTTAGCACATTCGCATTGTTGTACAACCAATATCACTATCTGATCCTGATGATTTTTATCACCTCCCCAAAATAGACCATGTACCCACTGCACAGTTCTACTCCCTGCTCTGTCAGCCCCTAGCAATCACTACTCTTTTTTCTGCCTCTATCAAATGCTTTCTATTAAGATGAAGGAAAGCTTGGTTCTAGAGACATCACGTGACTTCCCAGGTTGAAGAGTCAGTAAACCTCAGAGCTGGGGTATCAATTTAAGTTTAATTTCTTCTCTAGAGCATCATTGTACATTGCTTCATACACATATCATTTGAGCAGCTTCTTCATTAAGTGTTTGCTCACTATCCCTCTCTTTTTTCAGGGATGTAAAGACAATAATATTAATCCTGAATTTCTCTGCTTAAGTGAATGATTGGAAGAAGGCTCTCCATTTTCCAAAATGAGTTCCAGGAGTAACTAACACACTGTCCCAGGCACTATTCTTATGTGTATGACAGACATTAGCTCATTTCGCCCTCACTATACCTATGAGGTAGGGACTAATGTCCCATTTTTCAGGTAAGGAAATTTCAGTACAAGGAATTTAAGTGGCTTACTCATGATCACACAGCTAGTCAACTGATAATCCAAGGATATTGATTGGATTTAATTTTTAAGATGGGAGGGATTGGAAGTAGCATAGTTTCAGGGAATGTGGACATCAACAGTTAATTAATCAGTGTTACACATGATAGGATTTCTTCTCTGAGCTTCTAATGATTCAATTGCCTATCATGGATTAAGAATCTTTAATTGATTAATTATGAATTTCTGAGAGGAGAAGATAGGATGAATTGTTTCTCAAACATATTTGAGCAAATGAGTATTTATTTATTTATTTAGGTATAATTGAGATGTAACATTATATTAGTTTCAGGTGTACAATATAATGCTTCAATTTTTTATATATTACAAAATGATCACTGCAATAAGTCTGTTACCATCTATCACCATGAAAACTACACTTTTTTTTTCTTGTGATGAGAATTTTAAGATTTACTCTCTTGGCAGCTTTTAAGTATATACCAGAATATTACTGCTTACAGTTATTAATGTGTTATATATTACATCCCCAGGGCTTATTTATTTCATAATTGGAAGTTTCATCCATGTTTAGTACCCCCAACCGCCCTGTCATTCAACTCTTTCCTAGCACTTAGTTGTCTTGAATCTTTGTGATTATCTGAACAGCCTGATTTATTCTTGATAGGTCCCAGTTGTTGAGGGTGTGCCAAGATTTTTTTTTTAAAGATTTTATTTATTTATTTGATACGGAGAGAGAGATTACAAGTAGGCAGAGAGGCAGGCAGAGAGACAGGGAGAGGAGGAAGCAGGCTCCTTGCTGAGCAGAGAGCCGGTTGCGGGCCTCAATCCCAGGACCCTGAGATCATGACCTCAACCGAAGGCAGAGGCTTTAACCCACTGAGCCACCCAGGTGCCCAAGGGTGTGCCAAGATTTAACAGTGTTCCAAAGGGAGGGATTTCAGTCAGCCCCTAGTTTCAGGGTGATTGGGAGCCAGACCCTCAGGCAGCAGGTTTTAAAATTTGCAAATATATGTGGTTCTGTGGGACTATAGCTGTAGACTTTGATGCCCTCCAAACCAGGTGATCTGGAGGCGTCCCCGGACAACAGCTGCAAACGTTGAAGCTCCAGATAGATGAGTGTATAAGCTCCTTTCTGGAAGGTACTGGCAAGCTGGAGCAAGACCAAGAAAGAGTGCAAGAATGGTGTTTCCAAGCTATGTCCCCTGAAAGCATTACCATAGTCTCTAGATGAGTGGTAAACTGGAAGTCTGTCCCTCAGGCTGAAGCTCCAGGACAAATAAATAGGTCCTCTTCACAGGAAGACTGCAGGAACATTGCCTTCTACTTCTGTGCAGTGCCCTGGGGGTGGCAGTATGCCAAGAACTGACTCCCGGATTGTTAGTCCTGTGGGACTCAGGTATGCGAGTCCCCATGGCCACCAGAGCCAGGTGCTGAAGGACAGCCCCCTGTGTGTGCCCACGCGCCTTAACAAGGTAGCCACAGAGTATAGGAATTGTGCATGCCCGCTGGCTTTCATGAGGCAGCTGAAGAACACAATGACAAGGTATGCCTGCTGGCTTTGGCAGAACAGCTGAAGAGTGTGTACACCTGCCTACACTAGCGAGGTAGGACGAGACTACAAAAATGGCTCCCACCAGTGCCTCCCTCAGGGAGAGAGTCCCAGCAGGCCCTTTCCCCTCAGGCTTTAAAGTTAACAGTCGGATCTCCTTCACAAATAGTCTAGGCACTTTTTATTTTTTATTTATTTTTTATTTTTTTTAATTTTATTTTTATTCTTTGCCCAAGGGGTACAGGTCTGTGAATCATCAGGCTTACATCTTTCACAGCATTCACCAAAGCACAAACCCTCCCCAATGTCCATAACCCATCCACCCTATCCCTACCCTCCCACCCCCCAGTAACCCTCAGTTTGTTTTATGAGATTAGAAGTCTCTTATGGTTTGTGTCCTTCCCCATCCCATCTTGTTTCATTATTTTTCCCTCCCTACCCCCCACGACCCTCCACCCTTCTAGGCACTTTTTAAAATGCTGCTCTTATGTTGGGCCTCAGAAAGTCTGCATGCGAGCCTTTTAAGAATGGTATCTCACTTCCCTACAGCCCTTTGGGTGTCCTGGACCTAAGCCCTACTGTTTTTCAAAGCCAGACATTTTGGTGGCTTGTCTTTCTGGTACAGCTCCCAAGAATTGGCGTGCCTGCTGTAGGGTATGAACCCCTCACACCACAGGGAGAAGCTCCAGATTTGTGAGATCCCTCTCAACTGTGGGTCACTGCACTGGGGGTGGGGTTTTTGGCAAGACCTTCTCTCTTCCTCTCCGACCCATTTTTATGTGGACCTTTTATCCTAATGGAGGTCCTGTTTAGCTAGTTTTCAGAGGAAATTTTCCTATCTATAGGTTCTGTTTGTCTGCAGGAGAAGGTGAGTTAAGGACCTTCCAACACAGCCATCTTGGATTGCCCCCTCCAAAGAAGGTTTTAAAACCAACGTACTGAGTTACAGTTTACATGCTGTAAGTAAACTCAACTTAAATGAACTGTTCAATGGGTTTTGACAAATAGAGCCACCACCATAATCAAAGCAGAGAAGCAAGCATTCCATCACCCTCTTCCCAGAGAAGTTCCCCACTTCCAGCCTTAGACAACTACCACTCTGTTTTCAGTCTATTTTCACAATAGACTAGACTTGTCCTTTCTATAATTTCATACGTGGAACCACAGTACGTACTCTTTTGTCTATCTTCCTTCACTCGGCACGATTTTAAGATTCTTTGGCGTTGCTGCATGTTATATCAGTAGACTGTTCCTTAAATCAGTAGTCTGTTGCTTTTATTGCATTGTATGGAAACAGCGTAGTGTGTTTATTTGTTCACCCATTAATGAATATTTTTGTTTTGTTTTGTTTTGATGGAGCATCTTCCACTTTGGAAATCATTGACATGAATCCTGGCAAATGTGAAATTCTTAGATAGTTATGGACTCCTTTGGAGAAGTACAAACCAGAGATGTCACATAGACAACAATTCGCTTGGTCATGTTGCAGCTGTGACATCAAAAAAAAAAAAAATCTGGGAAGCACCTTCTTTGTGTCTGACATTTTGTTGGACATTTAACATACCTTACCTAATTTAATCCTGGAATGTTTGGAAGTCACTCTGAGGACCAGAGTCAGATTATTTTGGGGAATGTGTGTGTGTATTCATGCATGTATGGGGGGAGGAGTGTGCACACACATGCGATGTCAAATACAACAGAGAAATAAAAGAAATCTTAGCTTCCCTCTGGACAAATTGAGCAGGTTTTTGTGACAGAATATTAATCGAGCTTCAGTCTATAGATTGATGGCAAGTGCTTTGTTGAATGTAATTAATAAATATGAAGGATTAGATGTTGAGTCTGATATGTGTTGACCTTGTAATTCTACAGAACTTACAGGCAATAAAATGTCCCTGTATGTTGTACTGAATCTGTGTCTTGTTTTCACAATTATCTTTGTAACCAGTCTTACTCAGTTACCATTCCAGAGAGCTCCTCTTCCCTATTACAGCACTAATAAATTAGGGGTTCCATAAGTGCCTTTGTTCAGATTCATTTTCTTCTTTCAGTTAATGAACAGCCATCTGCAGCTGCTCCTCGATCTTAATCCATCTGCATGGAGATGCCATTGTTATATACAGCATTCTATAAATATTGCTATGTTGACAAGCTGACTGCAGATGGGGGGAGATATTTTTATTATTATTATCCCTGATTAAGAGAGAGGCCAGATTGACAATACAAGGGCTCTGAGGTCCCTTCTCTTCTGTAAATTGTCTGTTCACATAATTATATTTCTAGTAACAATATTACGGTATGCATTACAATCATCATTGTAGCTGTTATTTGTTATTCGCTGAGTACTACTTCTGCATTCAGCAGTGTATAAGGCACAGCGTGCAGGAAGCCAGAGTTCAGACTTGAAAGGATTAAATATTCTTACTGTAAAAAGGAATCTTATCAGCCTAACAGAACTGAGCTGTTAAAGTAGATACGGTGTCTTGGGCCACATTTACATGCCATGGACTATATAGTAAAGAAGCTGAGTTGTACCATCTACATGTCAACCCTTCTCTTACACAGTGTGATTAGTCTGGGGTTCCTAAAGTGAAGCAATGCACTAGAAGAGAAGTATCTTCATTTAAATTCAGAATATGAATGCTTTTNACCATGTTGTTGCAAATGTGTTGCCTCATTTAGTAAAAAGATCTTTCCGTGTGAATCTGGAAATAAGGAGATTATTCTGGATTCTTAAGTGAACTCTAAATCCAATAACAAATGTCCTCGTAAGAAAAACACAGAAGGAGATTTGAGACCGACACAGAAGAGAAGAGAAGACATGGAAAAGAGGAAGAGGCAACACGTGACCGTGGAGGCAGAGACTAGAGTGTCGTGGCACCAGTCAAGCAGCGCTGACAGCCACCAGAAGCTGAAATCAGCAAAGAACAGACTCTGTCAGGAACTGAACTGTGCCTCTGTATGATTCTTCCCTATTCTGCAAGAGACAGTGCAGCTCATCTGATGCCTTGATTGCAGTCTGGTAAGACCCTGAGGAGAAGATCTAACTGTACCATGCCTGGAGTCTTGACCCACTGGAACTGTGAGACAATAAATGTGTGTTATTTGGTGCTGACTTTGTGGTAACTTGTTACATAGCAATAAAGAACTAATACACCCATTGAAAGAGTACTGGGATTGGGTAGAGTGTTTCAGACAGGAGCTGGGAGTATAAGAACCTATTGCAAAAAGAGGCATGACATGATACAAAACTGCTGGCGTAACGGGGTTATGCCGACTGAGGAGGAGAGCATCTGCAAATGAGGTTGAAGAGGGGGCACAGGCAAATCATGCAGGGAATCGTGCAGGGAAAGAAATCTCTTCCTGCAGGGTTTTCTTGGGTTGGCTTTGTCCCACTGTCTCTCAGACACCCCTCTCCATGCAGTTCTTATGTGTTTTCTGTCCCTCATCTCTCTCTCTCTCTCTCTCTCTCTCTCTCTCTCATTCTGTGTTCTTGTAACCACTTCCGTCCCTTGTCCTATGGATCTGGGAGTGCTAATAGTTTCCTGCTGTTACTAAGCCTACAGTAATGTATCAACCTTTGTTGCTCTTTCTAAACATTGTCCACAATTTTCCAAATAGATCCTTTAATAAAACTTCTCTTTCCTGCCAGAAGAGCTCAGTTTTAGACATATTGATGACTGTAAGACATCCCAGTGGAAATTTAGACAGATGAGTCTGGAGCTCAGAAGCACAGTGTGAATTGGAAATATGAATGTGCACATTACAATGCTAGAGATAATAACTAAACTTTGGCAGCTGATCATATCATTCAAGAAGGAAGCACAGAGTTAAAAAAAATCTTAGAAGAGAGGACAGAGGAGTTCTAATACTTAAAGGCTGGTGAAGAAACAAAGGAGACTAAGTAGAATTAGCCAGTGAGGGACTGTCTAATTGTGAGTTAAAAGAGATAAAAGGGAGATAAAAGAGGAACCAAAGAGAAAACAGTGTCATAAGAAACAACAAAAGGGATTTGTATTAGTTTGCTTGGCTGCCTTTACAAAAACCATAGACTAGATGGCTTAAATTACCAAAATTTATTTTTCACATTTCTGGAGACTGGGAAGTTCAAGAATAAGGTGCAGCATGATCAGTGTCTCATGCTGAGCTCTCTGCCTGGCTTGCAGATAGATGCCTCCTCCCAGCATCCTCCCATGGTGCAGAGAGATGAAGAGAGAGCCCTCTGTTATCTCTTCTTATATGGGCACTAAACCCATCACGAGGGCCCAACCTTCATGACCTCGTCTAAAGCTAATTACCTTACAAAGGTTCCGTCTCCAAGTACTACCACGTTGGAGTTAGGGCTTCAACATGGGAATTTGGAGGGGACACAGTGCCGTTCACAGCAGGATTTAAAATGGGGAAGTGGTCAACTGTGTCAAATGCTGCTGAGAAATTAGTTTGAGAAACACTGAAAAGTGCACACTGGATAGTATAATGCAGATTACGCATTTGATCAGTATGTATTAATAGCTTAACTTTACACAGTAATTTACTAGGTGGTAATGGCATCTAAAGTTTAACTCAGTCCTTTGAGCTCATGAAGTTTCTCATAGAACTGTAGAGTAAAGTCATAAATATATATCGATTTAAATACAGCAGTAAAATTAAGAATTAGTGCACAGATCTATGAAGGTCTGAAAGAAAGAAAATAATTTCAACTCTCATTCACTGGGGGTATATTTAGATGTCAGACACTGTACTAAGAACAATACACATGTTATCTCATTCTAATCTTTGCAAAAATGCTATAAGATATGTATCATTATTATTCCCTTGATTATATTTTAACAGGAAAGGAAATTGAGAATTTGAGACAATAAGTAATTTTCCATGATCTATGGGTAGTAAATGAAAAGGCCGAGTGAGATTGAAGCCTATTTGACACCAAAACCCAGACTCTTAACATGTAATTCAGGATGTGAACTCATTGAAACAATGGTTTCCACCTTGTTAAGAATAATTAATACAGAGTCTATGGATTCTACATAACCCTTGGAGGCTTTTAAAGATAATTATTATGTCAAAATAATTTTAGGTTTACACAAAGTTACAAAAGTACTGAAAGATTCCAGGCATGCTTCCCCCCATTTCCTCCAGTGGATACATTTTGCATAAGTATAGTACAGAAAACATCAAAACCAGGTGTTGACCCTGACACAAATGCATGTAAATTATGTATCATCTTATGACATCTGTACATCGATGTAATCATCGTGACAATCAAGACAGAGCTGTTCCATCACCTCAGAAGTTCCCTCATCCTGTCCCTTTATAATCATATCCAGCACCCATTCTCCTATCATCCCTAACCCCGAGCAGCCACTAATCTGTTATCCATCTCTATAATCGTGTCATTCTGAAAGTGTTGTATAAACAGAATCAAATGGTATAGGACATTTGGGGAACTGGCTTTTTTCATGTGGCATAGTGCCCTGAGATCCATGTATCAACAATCCATTCCTTCTCATTGCTGAGTCCTCTTCCATAGTGTGGATATACCACAGTTTGGTTAACCATCCACCTATTGAAGGACATTTTGTTTCCTGCTTTGAGCAGTTACAGATAACATTTTTGTGTGCACGTACATTTTTATTTCTCAGATATAAATGCCCCGAAGAACAATGGGTGGCTTATGTGGTAAGCATGTATTTAGTTTTTTTCAAGAAATCACCTAAGTATTCCCCGAAGTGGTTGTAGGATCTTATATTCCCATCAACAGTGTACGAGAAATCCAGTTTCTCAGCCTCTTCGGCAGCATTTGGTATTCTCACAATTCTTCATTTTGCTGTTATAATAGATATACAATAATAATCACTATGGATTCACTTGCATTGCCTAATAGGTAGTGATGCTGAACATCTTCTCATATGCTTAGTTGCTATGCCATCTGTATATCATATATGTTTGGTAAAATATCTTTTCATATCGTTTACCCATTTTCTAACTGGATTGTTTGAGAGGGTTTTGTTTGTTTGTTTGTTTTCTTTTACTGTTGTGTTTGAGAGTTCTTTACACATTCAAGACACAAGTCCTTTATCAGACATGTGATTTACAAATATTTTTGCCCAGTCTGTATCTTGTCTTTTCATTCTTCTAACAAGGCCCTTCACAGAGTAAAAGTTTTTAATTAACTGCATGTTATATATACTTATATATGCATGTATTTTTTGTATACATATTTATATATGTGATTTTTAATCTATAAAACTTTAGAGACATTGACTTGGAAGTCTTTCTCAATGACATTGTCATTTGGATCAGAAATTCTGTTAGTGTTTACAAGTTGAGTCCTGGCAATAGCACACATAATAGCAAATGTCATGACTTAGTCTACCTCAAGCACTTTAGAATACTATGCCCCCAAATGTAGAGAAGCATGTGGGCAAGTTTCTACTAATCCATGTAAACCATACAGTAAAATGGCCTATACTTCACAACATTTTCAAAACACTTTCATTAAGGACAGTAACTGTTCCGTAAGCAGCAAAAGAGGAATATTCAGACTCTGAGATTAATAAAATTGGAAGGTGGCATTCAAGGAGATAAAAGTATATAACTTCTATGTAATGCAATTATTACAATTTCTTTAAGTATCAAAGTTTGTAGGAAATAACTTGCTATATCTCATAGTTGATTAATTTAAATACATACATTGGAAAGCAAAATCTAAATGTTCAAAGACTGTATCCTATAACGTGCATTGAGAAATACCCTTTGAAATGATGAATTCTGGGGGGTAACTAGGTTTATTGTAATAGTAAAGTGAAAATAAAGACAACTGTCTGGCTTTTTAAGTTGTCTAGATGTTATTTATTTTTCTTGATTGATTTAATTTCTTCAAGAGTGTTAACATAAACAGGATGAGTATTTTTCCTTTTAAGTATTAGATTCAGTGTTATTAATTCTAGGTTTCAACCAATAGGTGAACTGTATATTGTAACTATATATGGCATTGCTTTAATCACTGTTTAGAGAAGTAAGTAATTTAAGTCTATGAAGGTCTAATCTCTTAATCTCTACTAGCTGAGAGGAAAGTTTTCCTTGGCATTTTTTTTTAATAGTCACAAAGACTAGCTCCAGGAATAACAAAATACTCTAAATTTTAAAATCAGTTTTTCTCTACAGTATAACTTCAATATTTCATTTGAACTATGTCCTTAATATGCATCTAGAAGAAATGTCTGAACTTTTAACTTAATAAGATGTCCTAAAGTATTCAGAGCTCTATTGCCAATAATTTGTTTTTTATAAAATGTTTGTTTGAACATTGAAAGAGAGGCAGTTTTAAAATTAATGGATGCACAGCATATACAATATTCCACAAAGCTGCTCTGCTTTTTCTCCCCCTCTCTGAGCTGCCAGCTTTGGACAAAGAAACTTTTATGGCAGCAACTAACTTGCAGAATCATCTAAGACCACCCTTTCCATGAGGAAGAGGTCACCAATTAGATAAGGTGATGGTAGATTGACCTTAACACAAGGGGCTGTCCAGTTGGAGCTTAGTGTTCATTCCATCCTTTCAATTAAGTTTCTAACAGATTCTTGAGGAAATAAGGGGGAAAGGGCAAACTGGCTTGAAAATCAGAACGTACCACAGAGGGCAAAAAGCACAGGAACAAAAATATATTCCAGATAAATCTTCCTAAAATCAGCAAGCCAACATGTCATGGAAAGGGCAGACTTATCAATGACAAAACGATATCCTCTCAGCCCAGTGATATAATTATTTACTTTGGTTAGTGGCACTGAACTCCAGGAATATATTTTATAAATTAAATACTTATAATAAGACTATAGTCCAATTTATCCCAAGAATGTCTGTAGAATCTCTCTTCTCTCTCTCTCTTTTATGGTGGGAGAATGAGGCTGATGGCAGGGTGCCATGGTTATGTGATACCCTGGCAAGAAAATGCCTCATTTTATATCACAAACATATGGTCTGGTAATGGTTTTATATTATACTCCTTCAGTGTTTTATTCCCATTTTTAGGAGACCTCTTCTAGACAAGAGCAATATGTTTTCTTGTCGACCTATCACATCAACTGTTAACACATGTCTCTACTTTTAGAGTTCACAATGGTTAAAAAGTTAAAACTTAACCTTATGTTACAGATGACCTAAATTTTGATTATGCAGTAAAGTTGATCTCTGATGCTCATCTGTGTTGAAGTTACTGTTTCTCTGTTTACCTTTCAATTAAGGAATTCTCTCCCTTTTTTCAGTGGTTAAGATGCCTCAGGTTACAACTGACTAAATAAAAATGTGTACAAAATATGGCAACCAGGATGGTAAAATGACTCGAAACTTAAGGTTTTAAACTAGCATTTCACAAATCAAATCTGGCCCACAGATGTGTTTTGTTTGGCTTACAGAGTGTTTAAACATTCTTCAAAAATTAGTTGCCAACATTTAAAAATTGGGAGATTTCAAATAGAAATCTTGGTCCTTGGATTCTTTTAAAAATCTCCCCAATAACCCTGGCCCAGACTTTGACACAACAACTGGTGGATGCCAGGTAGCATCTGCCTCTTCCCTGGGGTTTTCCCTCTCTGGTTCACCTCAGTCCCATCCAACATGTCCTCAACTTGTTTACATTCGATTTCCCACCCCTGTCAACATCTAAGTTTGAGACTCTTCAACTACCCTAGGTGGGGATTTGGAAAGAATTGGTGGTATGTGGCCTTGGGAAATAAATAATCATGAAGACAAGTAGCTATCTTCAAATATATGAAGGATTATTCCTGGGGAAAATAATTAGAGTCAAAAGGACTATTGCCTCAGTAGGCAGAAAAAAATCTAGAGTGAGACAAATGTTGCCTATATGTAACACTAACATCTTGAATGACAAGAGCCAACCAGAAAAAAATAAATAAAAAAGCGTTACTCTGGGGCAGAGACTCCCATTAGTGGAAGTGTGCTGCAGGTGTGGGCACGGTGGGATGTCTAATGGAAGCATTGGCTCCTGAGTCGACCAGTGATCTCCAAGCCCTCCTCCAGCTCCATGAGTCTGTGAACAGGCTTTTTTAAATTGTCCTTTATAGCTTTAAAGTGAGGACTACACTAACTGGAAAACAAGTATGAATTTTTAAATATTAAATGAACATAAAAGTCTTTGACATATTTTTGGATTCTCTGGGATAGGGTTTAGCGAATGCCACCTTATCCTCCTAAATCACAGACCATGTCCTGATGAGATTTGTTTCAGAGTGTCAGTTTCTAGTTATAAGGGATTTTATTTCCTTTTTAATAACACATGGCAATCAGATGTACAATTCTTCTTCTGGGGAAAAACATTGATTATTTTAAAAACAGTAACATCAGCACAACTGTTGGGGAAAAAAGCACAATGGTTTTGAAAGTCACTCTGAAGTTTTTATTTGCTGAGGAGATTAAAGAAAAAATATACTGCCCCTAAAGTATTTGCAAACCACTGGGAAAAAATTACATTAATTGCTTTGCAAAGAAATGGTTATTGGGAAAGTATAAGATTGATGTGGACATCAATAGATTTCAGCCTTTTCTCTGTTAAGGTTTTTGCCTTTTTATACAGATCAGGGATCGGCAAACCAACAGCCTGAAAGCCAAATCTGGCCCACATTATGTCTTTGTAAATAAAGCTTTATTAGAACAAACCACATTCATTGATTTTCATTGTTCAAGATTGTTTTTGTGCTACAAGGACAGTTGGGTAGTTCCAACACGGACCGTCTGACCTCCAAAGCCTAAAATATTTTACTGTTTGGCACTTAACGGAAAAAGTTTGCTAACCCCCTGACACACACTAGCTAACGTATACTTTTTATATCACTATTTCTTGTCAGTATAAGAAAAAGGCAAGCTAACCCTTAAGTTGCTATAAACGAAAATACCACATTCTCTTGCTTTGGTAGTAAACAAAAGAGCTTTTCTTTCAACTTCTGGCTGCTATGTCTCTGTTTTCACCTNCTAACCCTTAAGTTGCTATAAACGAAAATACCACATTCTCTTGATTTGGTAGTAAACAAAAGAGCTTTTCTTTCAACTTCTGGCTGCTATGTCTCTGTTTTCACCTTGCACCTATGGAGACACAAAATTCAACATATTTTTCAGTTTCTCGTGAGAAATTCACTCATGCAGAAGTATCACTGAACAATGTAGTCTTCATTAAAGTGTTTGGGGGGAAGGGCAGTGGAATAGAGGTGCTACATTCCTCATAGTAAACAACTTTAAATCCCTTTTTTTTTAATTTTATTTTTATTCTTTGCCCAAGGGGTACAGGTCTGTGAATCATCAGGCTTACATCTTTCACAGCACTCACCAAAGCACAAACCCTCCCCAGTGTCCATAACCCATCCACCCTATCCCTACCCTCCCAACCCCCAGTAACCCTCAGTTTGTTTTGTGAGATTAGGAGTCTCTTATGGTTTGTCTCCTTCCCCATCCCATCTTGTTTCATTATTTTTCCCTCCCTACCCCCCACAACCCCCCAC
>LNAC01000906.1:21766-120751 GCA_002007465.1 Ailurus styani
ATACATACATAANCTTTCTCTGATTGACTTATTTCACTCAGCATAATACCCTCCAGTTCCATCCACGTCGTTGCAAACGGCAAGATTTCGTTTCTTTTGATAGCTGCATAATATTCCATTGTATATATATACCACATCTTCTTTATCCATTCATCTGTTAATGGACATCTAGGTTCTTTTAAATCCCTTTTTAAACTTTCTCCAGAGTTCTTTATGCCTGAAATTTGTTGAAAACTTAGTGAATGAAAGTTTCTTAACAATTTTGATTATCTCCATGATAAGTGAGAAGATGCAAAATAGAAAGTTTATTTTCTTAGCAGAATTGTCTTCATTTTCATTTTCTAATTCCTCTGGAGAAGAGTAGAGAAACACAGCACTGTAGTTCAGAGTCTTTTTGTAATCTCTGGTCCAAATGTAGAGATCACTGCTTTAGATGACTAACCAAGTTCACTAGTGGGATATCTTCTGGTTCCCTTAATAATAGATTTTGCACATTTTCTAGAAAAGAAACATTACTTGTGCTGCCATTTACAACTCTAACACTTATCCTAGAAATTACAACCTTTTCTCTTTTGCCAAGAATGATGATGGAAGGAGACTATATTGTTGCTACATATAATTTGGATATACAGTATAGTGAGTGCCTGTTGTTCACAATTTAAATATACCAAAGACTCCTGTTGCTGGCATTGCATGTCAAAGTAGATATCATGGGGAAAAAACAAACAAACCAAAAGAACAACAACAACAACAAAAAAAAAACTGCTCCAACACTTGGAAATAATGGATCAGACACAAACATCTCTTTAAATTCAAAGCTGAGCTCAGGAGCAAAGAAAACCCACAAGAGCCGAAAGCTAAGAGAGAAGACCCAAGAGTTTACCTCTCTTATCTATGCCACACACAGCTTCCTGGATCTTTCCCAGGGAACATCAACTCTCTATTATGCAGAATGCTTTAGCCCTGACCCAGTACTTACCATCCTAATTCCATTTCCTCAAGAATAAAAGTTAGCCCTCTAATAAGACCTCACCCTCTGCAGAAGGTATTTTTGTGACTTGTGCCAGATTCACATCTTGCCATCTACCCAACACCATCCCAAGCTGTGGCTTTATAGTATTTCTCCAGACAAATGTAGTGTTCACCCCAAGAAGAAATCTGCAACATGGGAATTCTCATTCAGTTACCCAAATTGGAAAAAGGATCACATGAATGGGCAGAGGATAGTTTCCTGTGCAGCAAAACAAATATTACATGGTTCCACTTTTCCCTGAAAAGAAGGAGGACTCTCAGAGGAGCAGCAAGCTGGGAAGAGAGCTAGTCAACACACATCCAAGGGCTCAGAAGCCTTTTTCTTTTTCTTTTTTTTTAAATTTTTTTATTATTTGCCCCAGTGGTACAGGTCTGTGAATCATCAGGCTTACACCTTTCACAGCACTCACCATAGCACAAACCCTCCCCAATGTCCATAACCCATCCACCCTATCCCTACCCTCCCAACCCCCAGTAACCCTCAGTTTGTTTTGTGAGATTAAGAGTCTCTTATGGTTTGTCTCCTTCCTGATCCCATCTTGTTTCATTATTTTTCCCTCTCACATCTTCTTTATCCATTCATCTGTTGATGGACATCTAGGTTCTTTCCATAGTTTGGCTATTGTGGACATTGCTGCTATAAACAATCAGGTGCATGTGCCCCTGAGGATCACTACCTTTGTATCTTTAGGGTAAATACCCAGTAGTGCAATTGCTGGGTCGTAGGGTAGCTCTATTTTCAACTTTTTGAGGAACCTCCATACTGTTTTCCAGAGTGGCTGCACCAGCTTGCATTCCCACCAACAGTGTAGGAGGGTTCCCCTTTCTCTGCATCCTCACCAACATCTGTTGTTTCCTGATTTGTTGATTTTAGTCATTCTGACTGGTCATAGGAATGTTGAAAAAGAAGCCTTTCTTTGCATCTTTACCCCTTCCTGATACTCATTGAAAAGTGCCACAGATGATGACTTCATAGACTGAAGTCTACCAATGAGCAGGAGGAAGCCAGAAACAGTTGATCTGAATGCAAAATGAAGGATCGTGAAAAGGTGGTTTTGAGAACATATCAGTAACAAAGAATGCTCTCAGAGTCAAGAAGGGGGTCTTCCAGAGTCCAAGTGAAGCATGAAATACCTAAGGCGCCAATGAGGAATTTAGGAAAATCAAAGGCTATGTTAAAATATTTAAAGTTTCTGATACTAAGATTATTTAATTCTGACTCATCTTTTAGATCTGACCTTAAAGATCACATCTTTCCAGAATGATTTCCTGACACTACCCCCAATCTCTCTCCCTTTCGGTATTCAGTCTCGTCACCCCTGAATTTGTTTCCTACTGTCACTGTGACCATTATAATGCCATAATTAATTATTGTGCAATTCATCTCCTCTCTAAATTCAAGTTCCATGAAGGGGTATACCTTATTCACTGCTTTAATTTCAGTACCTAGCACTTGCCAGGCATGGAATTGGTTTTACTAAATGAAGAAGCTGTAAAATGACTGCAATATTATGGTTTTGGTCATTATAATATTATATGTGCTTATGATGCACCTTTGAGCAGTTTTTTTCAAACTTTTAATAACTGCCATCCAGTAAGAAACACATTATACATCCTAACATACATACATGCACACAAAATGAAACAATAAAAAATGTTGCTGTAAATAATACTGACAATCATCATGTACAATTCATTCTAAAATTTTCTAATCTCTTCTGTTTTGGTTTTTGAAAGTGCTAGACTTTACCCCCTAAATTGATTTCATAACCTTCTTTTGAATTTTAACCTATAGTTTCAAAAACTCTGCCCTAGGGCACTTCATAATCATAAGATGCAATTGAATATTAAATGTGTTTAAACTTTGCCTTTGTTCATCTGCCTGTGTATGTTTCATAGGATTTGGATAAAGTAAATATTCTTTATGGGGAGGGGGGTAGAGGGAAGGGGAGAGAGAGAATCTTAAGTAGGCTCTGTGCCAAGCATGGAGCCCAATATAGGGCTCAGTCTCACGACCCTGACATCATGACCTGAGCCAAAATCAAGAGTTGGACACTTAACCAAGTGAGCCACCCAGGCACCTTAGATAAAATATTCTTTGCAGATGCAGCAACACATTTGTCAAGGGATCCAAAATTCCTTAAATTAACCTCCAGTTGGCAATACCCCACTGTGGGTACGTACAAGCAGAGGGCGGTATGGGAAGATGGCCAAACATGCCAAAGTCCACTATGTCCTAAGGTAATAACTTACTTGCAGAAAGTATAATTTACCTAACATTCTGATCATAGATTTATAATTAGATTTGTATTTCTTGCCCAGTTTTACTACATCAGACTAACATATGCTGTGCTACAGATGGAAGTCCCAGGTTATTCAGCATCGGGGACCCTAGGGTCTTGTGATTCCAAATTAAACTTGGGTGTGTGCATAAACCATGCAAATTAGGCTATGGCCACATGCTCAACACTGCTGAAAAGAAATCAGGCAATGTCTAGAAACAAAATGCAATGAAGGCTGCCTCCTCTTGCTGGAAAAGTTTTTATTAGGCTTGGTGATTGAAGAGGTTGGTGACTGAAGAGGTTTGAAAGTAAACACTCAACTCAAATTGCTATGACTAGATGTCCATGTTTCCTTGACCACCAAAGCAGGCTGGGTGGCTAGGCACATTTTACAAGGCTCATCCATGTCTACTGAATGAATTTAAACTTAGTGAACTGACCAGAATTTTTGGGGGCTCAGTACTTGGAAAAATGCTTTCACATGCAGATGACTGGAGTTGTATTCTTCCATGGGTGATGCACATCAGCTGGAGGAAGACTGTTCTCCCTCTTATCTGGGTGACACACCAGTTGTCTAAGTTATCTCTGCCCAGATGTTATCCCAAGACTGACCTCATTTGAAAGAGCTCATACTTTCATAGCTTGGAACTGGTTGCAGGGAAATCAGCAAAGCCCTAGCACCTGGTGGCAGGATGTCTCTCCTCCATGGTAGACTGGCTTTATTTTCCTCTTCTCGAGGATGTCATGCCTTAAATTTGTGAGAATAAACTTTGCACTGAAAAGTAAATTTTGTAAGTAAACTTTGTTTAGAAAACTGCAGAAATCATAAGCACAGCTCAATAAATTTTACAAAGTGATTGTACCCATATAATTAACACTCATATCAAGAAACAAAACATTTCTAGTTATACTGGAAGCACAATCCATTCCAATCATTATCTGTTCCCCTAGGGTAACCATTATCCCTCCATCTAATAGGATGGATGAGTTTCTTTTATTTTTGAGTTTTTTATAAATGGACTCTTATAAAATGTACTTCTTTAAATCTGAATTCTGACATTCCACTCTCTGTTTATGAGATTAATCCTTGTGGCTGATTGTAGTTGTTTGTTCATTTTTGTCCCTGTGTGACACTTCAGTGGATGACTATAAAACAAGTTTTATATCTATTCTATTATTAATGGACATTGTGGTTGTTTCCAGTTTGTGGCAATTCTAAATAATGCTACCATGAACATCCTTGCACATGTAATTTGGTAAATCTATGAGCACATTTCTGTTGTTATATCTAGCAGTAGAATTGTTAGAACATAAGACATAAGGATATCCAGATTTAACTGAAATCCGAACAATTCTCCAAAGTGATTGTACACTCCCACAAACAGGGTGGGCAAAGCCCAGTTGCTCCATATTCTCACATTGTCCATCTTTATTTTAGTTTAGTTTTCAATTTAATTTATTTATTTAGAGAAGGAGAGGCTGGAGGGGCAGAGGGAGAGGGGGAGAGAGAATTTTTTTTTTCTGGGAAAAAAAGAGAGAGAGAGAGAGAGAGAGAATCTTAAGCAGGCTCCATGCCCAGCATGGAGCTTTATGTGGGGCTCTATCTCACAACCCTGAGATCATGATCTGAGCTGAAATCAAGAGTCAGACGCAATGACTGAGGCACCTGGACACCCCCAGTTCATCTCTTTAATTTTAGTCATTGTGAGGGGTATTTTTAATTGGAAGAGCATGTACTTTAGAGTTAGACAGACATAACTTTTATTCTTGCTGTGTCACATTCTAGCAGTTTATGGGATCTCAAGCAATTCATGTTTCCTCTCTGACTCTTGTATTTCTCATCCGCAACATGGCAATAAAAATACTTATTACATACGAGAGTTGCAAATTATAAATTAAAGAATATGTGCAAATAACTATTCTTTCTTAAGCATCTACCATATACTGCTGTGCTTGCTAAGTACTTACCTTCACCAGTGGACTTGAGACATAGTACTGATGAACAGCACCAATAATAACATCTATCTTCCCCACCATCAGACTTGTAAATATCCGGCCTTCTACAGAGACTCTGAGTTAGCCTTGCCATTGTGCCCAGAAGATTGGACTGCTCTATCTCCCAAGACAAAGGAGGCAGAATGTAGTGCTTTACAGTTGTCCGAAAAGTGTGTCAGGGTGTTACTGGGGCAGCTGTGATTTGATTATTTCTGTCTTATTTCATCTCAAAGTCCCCAAATCATACCACAATGTCATGATGGAAATGGCTTAGAGCAGACCAAGGAACTAGCAGGTGAAGACATAAACTCTGATTTTTCCCCAAATTAAGAAAAAGAAATGACCAGGGGCATATTTGTGCTTTCCAAAAGCTTTTACTATAGAGTCTAAATATGAATGTATTCATTTGTCAAAACTTTGCCACATCTTTTTCTGCAAAGAGGTGTCATGTTGCCTTAAGAATTGAAAAGTAATGTTGTTTATTGTCTGTCTTCCTGCCCAGTTTATGGAAGCTGAAAAAGCCTTCAGTTTTAGAATGAGCCTATGATTTTCAGAACTAACACATGAAGAAACCTTTAGGTTGGCAGATCTCTTGCAACAATTGGTATCAATCCAACAGTTCTTCAATTGCCAGGGCTCTGTCTACACAATAAGAAATTAAACATTTAAGCAGAAAATAAAACATCACAGAGAACTCTTAGTTTCAAATTGAAAGTGTACCGCATGTTCTCCCCCTGTTATTGCTGTACTATTTGGGTGGGGAGGGAGATGGTGATTTCTCACTGGCTGCTAGGGCCCCACTCCCACTTGGGTTCACAAACATAAGCCTCTTGGTTCTTACTGAACTGTGTTCCATGTTCTCACTTGTCTTTAGGTTTAAAAAATAATTATAGTGTTCCCCCAATACAAGGCTGTTTAGAAACCATGGAAGAATGATTCCTAAGTTAATAAACCTAAAACACATTTGCCCAACATAGTTCCTTTAATTTTTAAAGGCTTGTATAATTTAAGGGAATTTAAATCCATGTGTTTTTTATTCACTTGCACTGACATCATCAAAATAGCCCTTTAAACAGCTGGTTGAGCCTTTTTTAATAAAGTTCTCTTATGACTTGTTTCTTTTTGAAAACAAGATATTTCTTTTGCCAAAGGCAAATGAACTTAAACGCCAAAATATTTGGATTTCAATCAAGACTCCAAACCTGTACATTTTGAGGTTGAAAATTTTTCAAATGGGCTCCTGATTCTCCACTGAAATTAGCAGTAAAGAAAGGAAAAGTACTATCTGAGTGAAGTTCATGGTCAAGTCTGGTGTCAGAAGACTAAAGAAACGTCTATATTTGCCGCTTAATTTTGTGCCAAATCTGAAATGAATCAATGTACAATGTGCATTGGATTATTACAGAAATGTGATCCACTGCCAAGTCGTTAACTTTTCCACCATCTCTGGTTATCATGAGTAAACCACAATGCTGTACTCTCTAGAGGTTAGAAACCCAGCACACGGCGGCTGTCTGAGATTTGTGAGAAGTGATTGTTTTAACAGAGTCATTTTGGAAAAAAATCTTTCACTCCACATTGTAGATACTTATAATACATACGCGTGCTCATGCATGTTGTATAAGAAATACCTACGTATGTGTGAATAGGACTATGTATATGCATTTGTAGGAAATATATACATATATATTCCCCAGTTCATGAAGGAATTTTTCTTTTTAACAAGAATACTCGCCTCTAAAGATATGCTTAATGATTTGGCAAGTGAAATTATAACCTGAGCATAAAATATGTGATGGAGGTCAGCCTTTATAAATATATCCACATGCTGCAGTCAAAACAAAACTCTTAAAGCTTTTTGGTATTAACAGTTTGAGACTGTTTTTCTCTTTGTCAAAATGTATATAGCTAAGAAGTAATCAGAGAGATGTATGACTGGGAGTCGTTGAATTTCACAGGAATCTGTGAAGCCAGTGGGCATTCTGACCCCCCCAGCCCTCCAGCACAACTGCAGAAACCAACGCTCCGTTTGAGAAACAGATTTGTCCGCCATCATGAAACTCCTCAAAAGATAATTCCCTTGTAATGGGAAAATTAAAAGTGAGAAAGAAAGAAGAAGAAAGGGACAAGTTCTCTGATTCTATTTTACAACTGAGATTTTTTTAAAGAGGAATTTTACATATACACATTCACACGAAGGTGCATAAATATTAATAGAGCCAGGCTTCTAATAAAAATAGAAAGCAGAGTCTTTATCATTGTATTACTGCTAACAGATGATTGTTTACAAAATTGTCTTCTTTAAGAAACTTTAATGAGCAAAAATTCATATTTACAAATGAGATGGTGTTTCCTATGTACTTACTCTTGTCCAAAGTTTGTCATGAGGTATCTTATTAAAATTTTAAAACCTTGACAAGGAGAAGACCATTGTCCCCCACTGATAAATATAGAAACTTTGCCATATAGAGCTATAGCAGAACAAATGAATTTCATTATGAATATATAGTCACAGAATTTTTAGTGTATTCACCACAGGGTTCATTTAAATATGAACTTCCATTGTGCTTTGAATAACTGGATGAAGGTTGGAGACAAAGTATAGAAATAAAGCAGGAGAAAAATGTAAAGGAGATACCATCCTTTGAAGATCAAACTGAAATTAAAGTGTTGCCAGTGACAAGTAGGATTTGATTTAAAGACATTTGATTTGTACCTTTCAAATAACTCTTTGACTGCGTAACATGAAGTACATCACTATTTGCATTATTAAGCAATAGAAGTTTTCAGAAGTGTTTTATATATTGACTTTTCAGCCCAATCCAGAGAACGTTGTTTCACATCGGCAGTAAAATTGCTAGATTCTATGACTTAGCTATGTGACCTTGGCAAGTCACAAACTTTCTATATTGTAATTTCCTTATTTATAAAATGACAGTGATGATATATAGACATATTGTACAAGAATGAATGTACTGAAATATCTGAAAGTCTTTTGACTTCATTATAAGCTACAAAGATGTCACTGTGTTCAGTTACAGTTATACACCAAACTCTCTCATCTCTTCCTCTCTCTTTTCTCTTCCCCTTCTCCCTCACCCCTTACCCCTCCCAAATATGTCCTCTCCTAGAATCACAGATTGTCAGAACTGAAAAAAAGCCATAGAGATCAGGCAGTTCTATCAAAAGAGAAAATAAAATCCAAAAAAAATGAAATAATTTATCCCAAGTCACAAAGCTACAAAGCTAATTAATGGCAGGAGTAGGTTTAGGCCAAGTCACTGGAACTCCCAATCCTTACCTCCTAGGGAGGTACTCTAGCAGAGTAATTAAGAGCATAAGATTGGGTAACAGACAAACAGTCAACCTCTCTCACTGACCAAATCTTTGTATCTATAAAATGGGATTAAAAACAATATAACACCTGGCATTACTTTAAGATATTTAAACACTTAGCAGAATGTCTGAAATTTACTAACACTGAATGAACATTATGGATTTTTATCATTTTCTCACTGCATTTCATCTCACTGCATTTCATTGTGAATAAACTTTACTTTCATAGTGTAGGCTGCAATTCACCTCCATTTTTCTGAGATGGACTAAGAGTCAGGAATTGCCTTCTCAATGGCCAGGATGATTCTACTACTTGAGTTCTTGTTACACAATACTTTGTGATAGGTAGTAGCAAGAAAACTTTATTACAGATGAGAAAACTGAGGCACAGAGAAGTAACTTATTCAAGAGCACCTGGCTACTAAATGCCTCCAGAACCCACATTTTGTATCATAATGATACACTGAAGCTAAATCAGCATCAATCACCAAGTTCAGGTGATCAGGTTTGGGAAGTTGGGAAATGTGCCTCCTTCTCCATTTCCTAGGTACTTCTAAAGAGAACTGCCTTCTGGAGAATTATGTGCAACATAGCTGTCAGTCTGTGAAGGAAATGGGCTCTACAATTATGACATGGCAGAATCACGGTTGGCCTGGAGACCTAAGCCAAATCCCCCAAGAGTGAAAACAAATGGGATGCCACATCCAAGTCCCCATGGGTGCTTGTCCAAGACCAATATACTTGGGACACTCTCTCTGCTGGAGCCAATCTTGACAATTATACATCGGAGATGCTGCAGCTCAAGGTTAAAATGGTCAATTGTTGGGGAAAATGTGCCCACTGATGTCATCATTCTTAGAAGTTGTGTTCATCTCTCATTTCTGGAAGCATTAGATTCATGAGCACGTTGGTGTTAAAAGGCTAATTTAAAAACGGAGTCGGATGTTTAATTATTGTTTGATTTGGGGTTACAGCCTTTCATTTTCCAAACATCTTAAGAGCAGAGAATGAAAATTGTTACCTAAGAAACTATTGAAATTCTCTTAACTCTTTTGGGTATGTATTATGTATTCCATGAGTTCTCTGCCAGGGATATAAGTCAGAAACTCTCCTGCTGGTTTTGATTACAGCTGCAAAGTCACAGATTTGAACAGCTCTAGACAATCATTCTTCTGAACCTGCGCATAAATATAAAACGTTTTCTTTATCCTTATCACATAAACCTTCAATGAGGTTTGCTTCAAAGTAAATTCCAGTTTTCTTCCATTTTTTTCTCATTTATCATTTTAATAATTAGCAAACTGCATTTTTTTGCATAAAGTACTTCATTTGCATATTCAAAGGTCATTGTATAGGTTCAAGCTATTTAATATCAAAGCGATGATAATTTAACAATCGCTTCTTCTGGAGTCAGATAAAACACAAAATTACCTCTGGCTTTTTAATTTTGCACATTTACAGACACATGATAAAAATATGAGATTAAGATAATGGCAGGACCAATATAATGAACCATCAGTTAAGCTATGGTAAACTCTCCTCATATCTAGCTTCGGGTCTTTGCATTGGCACTTTATTATTTAAAATAAAGCCATCACATTTCAGTAAGTGATATCAAGAACATAATTTGCTAAGACACCTCTTTATTTGAGGCGCTGTCAGGACTGGCAATGAGAAATGACACAATCCCTCAGTTGTAAGCGACAGGCGCCACTATATTAGTCCAGCACTTGTGTATTTCTCTGCTGTTTTTGAAAAATTGCATTTCCTTTGTGTAAGCAGAACAAAAAGAAATAGAAATCGGTTCCATGTGAATTCTGTGGTCCTCTATATTAAACTGTAATTGTTTCCTGGTAAAAAACCAAGCCTGCAGGATTTCCTGAAAAATAATTTACAAGGATGGGTACCGGGTCCAGCTTGCTTTTTTCCCTGTGCTTCTGTGATTGATGACACTGCAAGGAGCTGATAGATTTGCTGCTGCTGCATCTCCAGAAAGTTCTTTTGCTTTAAACAAACTGCAATCTCCCCCCTCCCCCCCAAAAATTCACTTTCCTGGCTTTTTGGTTCCTAGTTGCTTTTCAGCTCTGGCACTGCTCTGAGAGACCCAGCTAACGGACCCCATTGCATCAATACAACCACGGAGACAGCTTGAATGAATTATTTAAGGTAATGGCTAGGCAGAAATTTGTAATTCAATCTAGTTAGTTCAATATGAGCTATGATCTTGAGAGAGGTAATATGGAAAGAATGCTTAGGGGTCCTACACACCTGAATTCAGATCCTTCCTCTCCTACTGCATAACTTGTACATGTCACTTAAACTATGTGAGCTAGAATTTCCTCTTATGCAAAACTGGGGAGTGATGAATCCGATTTTCAAAAGAGGAAGCAAAAAGCTTCTTATGAAAGCCCAGTGAGTTAGAGGTTGGAAAACAGTCTGTAAACCGTAGATGGTTTTACAAATAATAAAACCTGAAAAATGGTAAATCAGAGCCTCAGGCCACATTCTTTGAGGATCCCCATTTTATTTTAATAACAAGCACTAAGGAAGAAAAGCTAACTATCCTTAGGCCTTACAATATGCTGGGCATTATGCCAGGCCCATAATACACATTCTCATGTATACCTCACAAAAGGCTTGTAAGGAATGTGTCATTCTTCTCTTTTATAGTAATAATTATGTCAAACAATTATTGACTGCACGATATATACCATACACTGTGCTAAGTAATCTACACACAAAATTTCATGTAATCCTTAAAATAATCCTATGAAGAAGGTGCAGCATTATCCCTACTGAGGAAGTGAAGGCTCAAGGAAATTAACTTGCCCAAAGTCACATCAGTGGGACTGATTAAACCACCTCCCAGCAAAAACATCAGCCCATCTCTATGAATATACCCTCTGCCTTCTGACCTCTTGATCTCTTCACACCTTTCATACATTTTAATCTGACTTTATTTGCAAAAGCGTGCAGTGGGACTGGGCATTGGGCATAGGATGGAGTCGTGCGACTTGCTCTGGGGTCCTCAGATGTTCGTTCCCATCTCCTGTCACTGTGGCCCTGCCTATGCTGCGGGATCAGGCAAAAGCCCTCAGGCCTACAGGTTTCCTCTCTTATGTCCCTTGGTATGCTTCTAGGCAAGGGTTGGCAGCACAAAAGGAATAAAGATCCAAATATACTATGTCATATGGAATGAGGTTAGAATAATGACATAAGCTTTCTAATAAACTCTCCTTGTGATAGCTTGGCTATATATCCAGCAAGGATAGTCACATGGTCATTTGTTATTGAAAATCATATGCTTTAGAAAGCAGTACCAATTAAGTTCCATAAAGGCCCTTCCATTCATTTCTAATATTTGAGCACAAATAATGGAGCTTTGGAGGTGCTGCATCACAAGAAAAAGAATCATAATCCTTCAAACCTGCTTGTGCTGGGGCAGATGGATTGGTGAAATGTTTGACAAATTCTCTATCATTTTAGAGGAGACTGAGAAGCAGAGCAGAGCACCAAATGAGAACCTGAGGGCCTCGGAGGCCTGCCAAAAAATCAGACCAAGTAAACATTCACACCTAGAAATTACATCAACAGAAGTACCTTGTAGCCAACAACTTTTGCTATCATTCCATCCCAGAAATCTTTCTCATGCCCACATGCTAGATGGCTTCTTCATGGTCACTAAGCTTTGCTACTTGCCATGTATACACTGTGGTGAACAAAGAAGGAAGCAGGATGAGATATTTGTCCCAATGAGGTAATCACTTGCATTAGCTCTTTAATCCTTGACCTGAGAATTAAAATGACATAATACGTGCCAAGCACACAAAGCAAGACTGTGCCTGGCACACGGAAAGAGGTGCTGGTTGTTGGTGGTGGTGTCATTGTTTCCATCATATTTTCCTCTTTTTTTTTCTAGACATTCTTCACCAACTCAAGCCATGTCCTACTCATTTATCTGCCATTTTGGAGACAAAGGGAAGATATAACTAACAGGAAGAAATAAAGAAGTACTTAGGAATAGAAAAGCAGAGAGTGTTTCTTCAATATTTTTCCTGAGTTCATGAGCTCAGGCAGAATACTCGACCTTAGTGAGCTTATCTATAAAATGGGAGGATGGGGAATATGAATGCATTGACCTCTTCCAGGGAAGATACGCTGTCTGACAAGCCATAGGGTAATTTAACATCAATATATAGCCAAGGAGCAAAGAACCTAGATTTCTACTGAATCCCTACATGCCAGTGGGGGGCATCATGTACACGTATGGCTCTCATTCACTACACTTCCTTCTCTGCTAGAAATAGAAGCAAAATTTTCCTTAAACATAGCTGTTTTATTGAGTTAATCTGCTGTAAATAAGGAAGTTTTCAAGAGTCTTGTGAGGACAATGCAACATGTGATATGTTCATCTTAACTTCCCAATATGAGGAGACACAATGCATAATGTACACATTTCCCTCTATATATAAGTGTGTATATATATATATGTGTGTGTATGCATATACACATATTATATATATATACACTATGTGCCTATATTATATATGCAAACATATGCACATCTACAGATCCTTACACACGCACACTATTGTGCTTAAAATATTTTGAGTTCATGACACAGTCTTACTGTTGATTTGCACAAGGCCTTCTTTTCTTTATTTAGGTAATATATTAAACTACAAAAAACCTTCCCTCTGATGGAAACTACAATACTGGCAATTACTTACATATACTTCACTGGTATTACCTCATCCCTTCTCTAGTCCCTCCTAAAAATAACCATATCATAGATTTTGTGTCCATCATAAGCTTGCTTTCCATTTATATCATTTTATCATGTCTAAAAAATTATATTCTCATTTTAGTCATTTTAACTATAAAAATGCTGAATGTAATATAATATCCTGGGACTTACTGTTTTTATCTAAAATCATTGCTAAAATCAATCCATTTGGTTGTATGTAACTATAGTTCAATTTTTTGACGCTTACATGGTGATACACCACACTTTATTTACCTCTTCTTCTGGAAATGGGCATTTGAATTATTTCCATTTTACAATCTGTCTGGCCTGAAATGTATATTAACCAGTAAAAATTCAATGAACACCTAATGCTTTTCTTTAAACAGTTTACCACTCAGACACAGTCATGAAACTAGTCAAACGGGAAGGAATACATGCTGAGCGCATTTTAGTAAGGCCTTCTTTTTGGGGTGAAGGGTTTCCCTTTAGTAAGGACTGGTGTTTGCCTGTTAACTCCAGCGGATGGGTTTTTATAAACATTTTATCTGTCATCTCCTGAGCCAGCCATTTCCAATCAACAATAGCTTTGCTACTTTAAACTGTGTTTCAGTTTCTTTCTCTATGAAAATAACCAGGCTGATTTTAAAAAGCTCTAAGATTCCTCTCGCCCCCTGAGGTTCTAGGTCCTGAAGGAGAGGGAGGTACTTATTATCTACAGTAGAAAAACCTCACATTTCTGGTGGAATTATGAAGCACACGATACTGTATATTTTATATACAGTATTTTATTTAATGTTTGCAATGACCTGGTGAACTAGTTACTATTATCTTCCTTTTTGAAGATAAACGGAGGCAGAGATTAAAGAAAAGACCACACATACCCCCTAAGATTTTAAAAAGCTAGCTAGTGAGTCATGGAATGAAGATGGAAATCCATGCAGCCTTAAGCAAAAACCCGCCCTGTTGGCCAAGCAGTCTGGATCTCAGACACCTGAGCCATCTTCTGAATTCCCAGGAGATCTAAGAGCAATCATTGTCAAATTCAAGCATGCAACATGCATCTGGAGCTAGAAGACCTTCCTCCCATAAACCAAACAATGAAACTGACACTTTTCTAGGAATAGAGTTTTTTTCATCAGTACCTGGTTAAAAAAATCACGTATGCATTCTTTGGTTCGTTATCACGACTATTCACTCATAAGTGAACAGAACAGAATTAAAGTTGCTAACACTGATGATGTCACAATGAATTCTGATGGAGAACTTTTGCATCACTAGCATTCCAAACTGATATGATAGCATATTCTTATGACGTTTTTTATACTTTTTTTAAAGATTTATTTATCTATGTGAGAGAGAGAGAGAGAGAGAGAGATCAGGGGGGCAGAGAGAGAAAGAGAATTTTAAGCAGACTTCCCACCAGCTAGGGAGCCCAAAACAAGGCTCAATCCCATGACCCTGAGATCATAACCTGAGCCAAAATCATGACCCGAGACGCTTAACCAACTGAGCCTCCCAAGCTCCCCATCCTTACTTCTTAGAGATTTCCTCACAGTGTAACTGCAGCACCATGGAAAATTCAGTTCAGAATGTAGAAATTAGTACAATATTTGGATATTTTTGCCAACATGCAAAGTTGCAGTATTTTCAGTTTATTAAATATTATCAGTGTATGAAAGTTTCAGTTCATTAGGAGGCTAAAAGAATACAGTGTTGCCAACTTATAATCATCAGCCAGTGAACATTCATCTTGTCTCATGTGCAGAATACTGAATGAGGCATCTGGAGCATGATAAAAAGAAGTAGAAGATTCTGCATTAAATGATTTTATAATTTAATTGAGAAAATTATCTAAACTTAAGAGCAGCTTATTAAATATCAAATACAAATTTAAATGGTATGAATTAAATTGGTGTATTCTTAGGGAACACAGAGTAAGAAAGGATTTACAGATTAATCAGAGATAGTGTTTAAGGAAATTATGTGTGCTCTGAAAGTCATAACTGCTCTTGAATACTATTGTGTGCAAGCTTCTCTGCTTTAGCACTGCCCAAGCAGTATCTCATTTGATTTTCACAGCCACCTTTTAACAAAGCATTGATTTTGCTCCCATTTAAAAAGTAAAGGTGAGGAAACCAAGGACTAGAAAGCCAAGTCAAAATACCTCACATCACCCGGCTAACTGGGATAGGATTTAAGCCCGAGTCCGTCTGACACCAAAGCTGATGTGATAACCATTATGTGTACTGTGTTTAAAGAAACTGCACAAAGGCGAATGTTGGCTCTGGATAGATGGGCAAAGGGAGGTGAGCATATTCCTAGAGAACAGCACAGGCACGAAGGGAGGCATCACGTGGAAGACTCAGGTAGATCAGCTTTTTTTTTTTAACCTTTGAACTAATTTTAAACTTACAAACAAGCTGCACAAGCAGTAAGAAGAGTTCTTTTGTATGCCTCGAATTCCTTCCCTTTGTTGTTAACATCTTACACAACAATGTTCAAGAACAAGAAATTAACACTGGAACAATATTACTAACAAGAATTTAGGTCTTATTTAAAATTCCAGTTTTTGGGTGCCTGGGTGGCTCAGTGGGTTAAAGCCTCTGCCTTCGGCTCAGGTCATGATCTCAGGGTCCTGGGATCGAGGTCTCAGCAGGGAGCCTGCATCCTCCTCTCTCTCTCTGCCTGCCTCTCTGCCTACTTGTCATCTCTCTCTGTGCGTTAAATAAATAAAATCTTTAAAAAAAATAAAAAAATAAAATTCCAGTTTTTCCATTAGTGTTCATTTTCTGCCCCAGGACCCTATCCAGGATCCCATATTCCACTTAGCTGCCATTCCTCCTTAGGCTCTTCTTGTCCATCACAGTTCTTCATTCTTTCCTGGGTTTTCATGGTTTTGACACTTCTGAAAACTACTGATCTGTTATTTTTGTAGACTATCTCCTGATTTGCATTTAATAGTATTTTCCCATAACCGGAATGAGGTTATACTTTTTGGCTAAAATATCATGAGAACGATGTTTCTGTCCTCAGTGCACCATATCTCAAGGTTCAAGATATCAATATATCTTATTACTGGTGTCTGCTAGGTCTGCCCACTGTAAAATCACTATCTTTTCCCTTGTAGTTGATAAGTTTTGGAGTGTAGGGAAGAGTCCTTGAGACTATGCAAATCTTATTTTTCCTCAAATAATTGCCCCCTAATTTCAGTATCCATTGCTGGATCTTTTCTCACATTTTTAATGCAGTGTTTGCCTAATGATGGTTCTCTATTTCTGTCTTTTCTTCTACATTTGTTGATTGGAATACTATTGTGAGGAAGAGCTGTCTCTTCTCCTTTAATTATTTATTTATGTATACAACCATGGATTATGGATATTGGTTTATTCCATGGGTTAAATCCAATATTATTATTATTAATTTTGTGGCTTGAATTATTCCACCTTGACCACTGGGAGCTCCCTCAGGTTGGAGCCTCTATTCTTTTGACAAGGATCATTTATTTAAATCATTTCCTTGCTTTCTGGCATAACATGCTATATCCTAGGTTCATCTTGTATATTTCCTGCCCTAGTCCTGGAATCAAATATTTCTTCAAGAAGATATGATTCCTTCTATTGAAGAACAGTGGTTAGAGAATTAAAGACCAAGATTTAGGTGCTAGGTATGTTCAGGTTGGTTTTTATTACCATCTTCAGACTTTTCTTTTTCATTTATGAGAACTAATCTTGGTGATATGGGAATGAAGAGAACAACTGGGTAGGCCTTTAAAGTATTTTACATGTCAACCTAAGGAGTTGGGATTTGATATCACTGATATTAGAGAGAAATTTTGTAAAGATAAGCAGGGGAGTAAGTAATGGAATTTTATTACAGCATAATTCCCATACTCAGGTGGAAAATATAACAGGCGAGTAAGCAAAAGCCTGGATGATTAAGAATACCTAGGTAAGGTTACCTAGGCACCAAGTGAGAGAGGCCCAGTAGTAGGATAAAAGTGTAGGATGAAGAAAGAAAAGGAAGAAACAGAAACATTAGAGAAAAATAATTGGCTAGAGATAGTGAGAGACACAACAGAGGGTTGGGGAAGTGTAAAATTATTCTGTTTGGTATTTTGGAGAGCTGAATATATTGAGGTGTCACTGGTAATATCAGGAATGATTGATTCTGTGTCAAGAAAGCACAGATTTCAGTTTTGACATATTTGGCTTAAGAGTTATTGAGACATGTTAATGGAAATATCTCCAGTAGGAATGGGAGGTATTATACTAGAGATAGGTATTGTATTTTTGAATAGCTAATACCTACCTTTGCATGTCTTTCAGTGGGTATTTAGAATAAAATAATAGTTAACATTTTTAAGTGCTTACCTTGTGTCAGGCTTATGCCAGGCATTTTTATATACATCGAGCATATATACATATATATATATATGTGTGTTTGTGTGTGTGTGTGTGTGTGTGTGTGTGGCCTTTTTTAATCTTCATAATAATCATATTCATATAATTTCCATATATTTATGGAGAAGCTGATTTAAGGACACTGAACAGCTTGACCAAAGAGACATATAGTAATTTATGAAGTCAAGATTTGACTCCAGCTCATATGACTCCAGTGCCCCTACTCTTAATCAATACACTGTTTTTAAGAGAAATGTAGGTAAACATATAGAGTGATCAAACAAAAAGCAAGCCTTACAGAAATAGATTTGAGACTTATTTATACAAATGAATTCATTAGAAGAGTAAGGCTAAAGGAATAAAAATACCCTAAGACAGAATCTCAATAAAATAGATTTGAAGTAAAGAAGATAATGTCAAAGATGATTAAAAGGAATAAAACAGGGAAGGAAATAGAAAATATTGCATATCAGAGAAAAACAAAATGCTATGGTAAGAGATTTCTACCAATAATGGTAGGTAAGCTTATTGCAGGCCAACACCCCGGCCAAGGACAATTATAAAATCCAGAAAAATGTCTTAAACCATTTGTTTTAAGGTGTCAGAAAGCTTACCAAATTAGCAAAGACCTTAAGAGACATGATCCCAGAGTAAAGTGAAGCTCCTAGGTAAACTTAACATTCATGCCCTTTGCCCGTGCAGCATTTGTCAGTTTTCTTTTTTTTTTTTTTATTTATTTGACACAGAGAGATCAGATCACAAGTAGGCTGAGAGGCAGGCAGAGAGAGAGAGAGGAGGAAGCAGGCTCCCCGCTGAGCAGAGAGCCCGATGCGGGCCTCGATCCCAGGACCCTGAGATCATGACCTGAGCCGAAGGCAGAGGCTTTAACCCACTGAGCCACACAGGCGCCCCATTTGTCAGTTTTCAAGAAGCTGTACAGATTTTCTGGAAGTCTTAATGGAGCTTGGAGTAAGAAACTGGAGTTCAGGGTCTATCAAGAAGAGGCCTTAGTAAATAATCTACACTTTCAGCTGGGACTACAAGTGACTATACTTCATAAATTTACCATCCCTCACATAGAATAAAGCCCACCTCTAATTGACTTTATCCAAGATTCAACTAAGACAATCTGTCCAACACTAACTGCCTTCAAGTAGAAAAAGTAAGTGCGTTTTGGAGGAAGATAAAACTTTACAAATTTCATACACTGTGTATAGGATTCAGTAAAAAATTAGCCAGTATCTAAGAGATAAGAATAATGCCCCAAATCCAAGATAAAAAACAGAAAACATAGATCTATACAAGATCCAGATATTATCATCAGACTTGGATATTAAAATATATGTGATTAATATAATTCAAAAAATAAAAAGACAAGAAGAAAGATTTCAGAACAGAAATGGAAACTATAAAAAGGAATCAAATGGGAGCTATAGAATTGAAAAATATAATTAAAATTACATCTTATAGACAGCTTCAAGAGTAGATTAGATAGAACTGAAGAAAATATTACTATATTAAAATTTATGTCAGAATAAAATGTTCAAGATGAATCATAGGGAGAGAAATAGTGAAAACCACATTTCTAAAAGTGTAGTGGACATACAGGACATGGTAAATGGTAGAGTTCACATATAATTGGACACCTAGGAGAAATAAAAGAGAATAGGGTAAAGCTAATACTCAAAGAGATAAGGGCTGGGGCGCCTGGGTGTCTCAGTGTGTTAAGCCTCTGCCTTCGGCTCAGGTCATGATCTCAGGGTCCTGGGATCAAGCCCTGAATCGGGCTCTCTGCTCAGCAGGGAGCCTTCTTCCCCCTCTCCCTCTGCCTGCCTCTCTGCCTACTTGTGATCTCTCTCTCTGTCTGTCAAATAAATAAATAAATAAAATCTTAAAAAGAGAGAGAGAGAGAGAGAGAGAGAGAGAGAGAGAGAGAGATAAGGACTGAGAACCTTCCAAACAAATAACAACACACCAAGTCCAAGGCTGAGGAAGTGCTACAAACACTACCAATGAAGAAGCAACCATACTGAAGTATTTCAGGAGCTTTCCACGAAAAAAAGGGACAGGAGTAAGATAGTAACTAAAGTCTCAAAAGAAACATGTGAAGGCAGAAGAAAATGGGATGATATATTTGAATTTCAAGGGGAAAAGAAAAAAATGGAAAAAATGCTAACTTCGATTTGTCTGATGGCAATCCTTCAAAAGAGAAAAGAAAAATGAGATGATCTCAGACTAAAAAAGAGATTTCATCACCTACACTGACGGAAATACAGGAAAGTCTTTCTTTAGTCCAAAGTGAAATGATCACTGATGGACACAATGAAATGATGGAAGAAATGAAGAACAAGGAAAAAAGATAAACATACAGGGAAAATCTAGATGAATATTGACCATACACAAGAATACCAATAAAGTCTTGTAGAGCTAGTATACACATGCAGACGTAAGATTAAAATACATGACAACAAAAACACAAAACAAAGAAGGAAAGGGGGTATTAAAGTGTTCTAAGAGCCTGACATGTCTTGGGTAGTGGCAAAAATAATTGAAATTGAAACTTAATATGTCAAAGATATTTACAGTGATGTCTTAGAGTAGCCACTGAAATTATAATAAAAAGTTATAATAAAAATAATAGCTGTTGCTTAAAAAAAAGCCAAGAAAGGAAAGAAAAGGGAAGACAAGTAGATGACAAATTAGAGAAAAATATTAAATCCAAACATAATAGCACAAAATGTAAGTATAGTGAACACTGTAATTTTTTAAATTACCAGATAGTATTTAAAAAATAAACAAACAGACTACTTAAAGGGATGTACTTTAAATATAAGGAAGTAAGTGTAAGGAAAATAAAATAATGGGGAAAATACACAATGCAAAATGAATAAAAACAAAGCTGGGATATCTATGTCACTATTGGAAAATAGGCTAATAGTATTGCTAGATATAAAACCAGGATTTTTTTTATAATTATAAAATGTTCTACTAATAGGAAATTGAATAAAGCAAAGTATATGCACCTAATCAAATATCCCTAATATATATATAGAAAAAGTTGACAGAAATAAAGTCAGAGAAAAATCAACAATTATAGGTGAAAGTTTTAACACAACTTTCTCTAATACAGTAAGTGGACTCGAACAAACAAACAAAAAAAACCACAATAAGAATGTAATGGATATGAACCATGTGATTAATATGCTTGACCTCTATACAACTCTGCATTCAAAGACTACATTTTTTCAAAATAAAACAGAACATTTACCAAAATTAACAAGACACTGGGCCACAAAGCAAATCTTAACAAATTTCAAAAGGTTGATGTCACACAGAATACATTCCCTGACTAGAGTGGAATAAAGCTAAAATTAATACCCAAAAGACAAGTTGAAAAATCCAAAAATATGCAAAGTAACCAATACACTTGTAAAAAAAAAACACGCAGATCAAACAACAAATCACAGTGAAATTAAAACTATTTTGAACCAAATGGTATGAAACTATGGTATGTCAGAACTTGGGAAATGCAGCTATGGCTGCTTTGAGGAAAAATGATAGTCTTAAGAACAAAAACTAGGAAAGAAAAGAAGCTGAAAGTCAGGTCTCTAAATATTCATCTCAGAACTTGCAAAAAGAAGAACAAATTAGGGCCAAATAAGTTTTAAAAAGGAAATTGTACAGGGAATAAATAAATAGAGAACAAACATAAAATTTAATGTAAAAAGAAAAAAATAAATTTTTAGAATTCTTCCTTAAATAAACTGAGAATCAATAGTAGAGAGAAGTCACAAATTACCAATACAGAAATAATAGGAAGCTTTTAACTTCAAATCCTAGAGGCTTTAAAAAGTCAAGAAGATATTATAAACAACATTATTCCAATAAATTTGAAAATTTAGATACCATGCACACATTCCTTGAAAAAAACAAATCACCAGATCTGACCAAGAATAGATAAGAAATCTGAATAGTTATCTATCTGCCAAAGAATTTGGTTCTGTAATTAGAAAACTTGCAAGAGAACACTACACTCAGATTTCCCTGTTGAATTTTTCCAACCATTTAAAGCATAAATAATACAAATCTTACATAAACCCTTCCAAAAAATAGAAAATGTAAACTTAAAAACTCATTTTATGAGCTTGTCATAACTTTGACACAAAACCTGACAAGGGCATTACAAGAAAAGAAAATCACCTTCCCTCAAGAATTTAGATGTGTGTCTTAAAATTATTAACCACTAAACCAAAACTAAGGTGGAATTATTCTACGAATATAAGGTTGGTTCACCTTAACCACTTAATATAATTCACTATGTTCACGGAATAAGAGAAAAATCACAATTAATCAAAACATGCAGAGGGACTGATAAGATCAATACCCATTTATGACAATCTTAGTACATTGTGAAGAGAAGGAAATTATCTTAATCTGTTAAGAGAATCTCTAAAACACTTGTTGCAAATACTGTATTAAATAGTCACATTCTGAAGGATTTCTACCTGAGAGGAGTGGACATTGGCACTCATCATCATTATTTCTATTAATCCTTGTACAGGAGGTTCTATTTGAAAGAGCAATCCCCAGCCAACACTCTCTGATCCCCTTCTCTGCATATTCTCTATACCAACCACGACCTTCAAATAAGCTGTGTATTTCACTTACATTTCCTTCTACGACATAAGCTTTATGGGCAGGGATTTGTAACTTATTTGCTCACTGTTCTCTCATGTCTATAAGTGTCTGGCATGTGGCAAGCCCTTGATAAATATTAGTCAGATGAATTAAACAAATGAGTAAAGTTTAAAGATGATTTCACAGAAGAAGCCATTATAATATTTCAATCAGTTTTTCTTTTATTTTCATATTCTTGTTTGGTATTTTTCTCACTGGAGCCCACACTTAGACCTCCAGAGACCCACACTTACACCTCCAGGGACCCCACTTAGACCTTCAGGGACCCACATGTCACAGCCTGGCTAGAATGTTCTGTGCCTCGCACAGTGAAAAGAACAAAAGGAGCATAATTCTGCTGTGAGAGTAGAGCATTTTAATGTTGGCCTCGATATTTTTTAGTACATTCATAAAATGTTTAATGAAAGTGTGATAAAAAAGAAGAGTGGTTTTATTAAAAGAAAAATAAAAAGTTCTCTGTTGTTCTAAGGGATCATCTTTTGGTTTGATACTCAAAATGAACTGAAGTGAGGGAACAAAAATATGCTTGAAAATAACAGATTCAGCGTGTTATTTATAATATATAATGGAACATGTTCCTGAGAAAGTAGGTTACTTCTTTATGCACATATAAATTTGAAATTAATACAATAAAAAGTTGAACATCTTTGGTTAAGGAGGACAGTAAGGTCAGATGTCAAACTCATAATAAAAACATTGCTGTAGCCAGACCAGAAAGTGACTCTCTGATCTTTTTAGGGTTTTTCAATAAGTTTTTCTGATGATTTTTTTTCTTCTTTCACTATTTTTATAGTCTCAGTCTTAAAAGACTCATTTTCTTTCAAGAATAATCACCCCAGCAAGAAAGAAAATCTCCGCATTTCAACAATAGTTGGGTTTGTTAAATTTTCAGCTTTAAAAAGAAGATAAATAAGACAGTGCTTTGGAGAAAAATGACTAGTCTGGAGCTCTTTAACTATTTCTGAGCATCTATGAGTAATTTTGGCATACCACCTTGCAAAATGTTGCTATGTCTTGAATTAATATTCACCTAAGAACAGCTAGAACTTTAAGAAAAATTATGTAAGACTGGTCAGCTTCTACAGCCAATGTTCTTTCACCTCTCTCCACCTGGAAAAGAGTCTTTACTATCAAAAGCAAGGAAAAAATATTATCCAGCTTCCAACATTCTTTTAAAAATTCCCTTCATGGAGAAGTATCTTGAGAGTTGGCATCAGTACATCTCAGGCTCTTAAAGAAAAATATCTCTGAGACTGTAAAATGACATAGTAAACTTTTGATCCAACACACACATAAATTAATAAATTTCTCAGACATACCTTCCTTACTCCTCAGATTTCTCCCTTCCCCTTACCTTCATCCCAACTGCAAGGCAATGTGACATCCCGAATAAATAAAATGGATTCTGAAGTCAGTCAAATATACATTCAAATCCCAGCTCTACCACTTACGGTGTGAATTTGGGCCAACCACTAACCTCTCTGGACCTCAATTTACTCATCAGTAAAAATGGGGCTGGTGATGCTTCAGGGAGGGCAGCTATAAGGACTAAATGAGATAATTTGTGAACATGACTTGCATGTAGTAGGCACTTTGGGAAACAGTAAAAAGTTCTTCATTCGATCAATGTTTCTTCATTTCTATTTTATGTAGAACTGTGCTATGTCTTTTTCACACCCAATATATCTAAACACCATTCTTCTTTAATCTATCATTCCACTCTGGTCTACCAGGTGTATAATCTTGAAAAAAAGAAATGGTTCATACATCTGGAGTTCATTCACTCATATATTTTCTCTCTCTAGGAACTCTGATAATTAGAAATAATAGGAACAAAATAGTGCTTAATATGTGCTAGCATTGTCCTAAGCAGTAATGGAAAATTTCTTTTTCCCATCAACCCTAGGAGATATGTGCTTCTATTTGCATTCAACAGATGCAGAGAATAAGGAAGGGAGAGTTGAAGTTACTTGCCCAGGTTACACATAGTAGGTGTCAGCAGAGACAGGAGTCAAACCTAGAGACTCTACTTGAAGTCGTTATGGTAGAATACCCATCACTTTGTTTTAATTCGACTCCAGAATTTAATCCAAGAGGTTGAGTGTCTCAAGACTCTCACCCTTTGAACCTAGGATTGAAAAAGACAATGCAAAAGAAAGGAAGCTAAATGGTTCTCAGCAAGAGAAAACCAAGAAGTGTGTCCCAGAAAGTGGAGTACCACTATTATGTGATGGCCCTGTGATGGGATAGACTGTTTTCTTCCTGGCTTCCCTTAAATAGAAGAAGGCCACCTGGGCCCCACACAGGAAAACTGACATGAGAAATGAGATTGCTAGAAACAATGTCTTCTGAGTAACTTCCAACATCTATTGCCTTCTTATCAAAATGAATCAAAACTGTATTTCTTGAAAGCCAAATAGTAGATGATATTTATTGAATACCTACTTTGTGACAGCCATCCTGCTAAATTGGCTTTAGATCATGTCATCTAATCATTGCAGCAACTTTTTTCAGAAAAATACTATTATTTTCCTTATTTTATAAATATGGAAACGGATGTTACAAAAGACTAATGAATTTGTCTATGATCATATAGTTGATACATGTGGAAATGGAGAGAGAACTAGCTCTCTGGCTCTATGGCTTTCATGGACTGAGTGAAGGCAGAAAACTTACATCATAGGATGTCATAGTTTAATTCCTTGGTTTAAGATTCTCTGGTTCATTCTACTCTGTATGGATTTTAAAAAACAAAACAAAACAAAACAAAAAACAGCTTAGGCCAACTCCAATAAAGTGACTTGCCTAAGATCCTCAGATCATTAATGGCAGGGCCAAACTTAAAGCCCTACATTCCTATTAGCCTGCTCCTGTATTTTTTCTGCCACACTACCCTGCCTCTTGCTTTCTGGGGTAAAAGAGTGATTATAGAATCCATGGATATAAATTTCAAAAACTCCCATGTTTGTTTTCTGCAGTTAATTTGAAAGGAGTGAAATTGAGGGAGTTAGAGTCCGGAAGGCTAAGGAAGCTTTGGAGGTGGGCCAAAGATAGTCAAATATGGAGAGAAAGGTCCTGAGAAGTGTCCTTAGCTGGCCCCTGGTGAACACTGGAGTGCTTTGTTCAAAAAGAACTCATAACTAAAAATAAGCTGGGAAAAGTGCCCCTATAGGAAAAACAACATTTCGTGCAAAAGTATGATTTCAATAAGTCAACCGAGTCCAAGTTTAGACTGTGATTCATTTTACAAATGAAGTTACACCCCCAGATCATGTATGCATCCAATTTCAGCCTTTGGCCATATTCTTCATCACTCTTGTGGGACATGTGTTTATTAAATTATAGCCCATGCCCTGTTCTGTGGTGTGGACTGTTTATCTTGTAGATCTGAAATAACATAATTATTTAAAGCAACTTTGAATGGCATATTATTAAATTCCTTTTTTTCTTTTCTACAAACAGAAAGTGTTCTCATTTTCTAAATTTAAAATATTTATCTCTTTAAATTTTGATACAATATCTTTGATACATACACAATAACATTAAAAGTTGTATGTGTAATTATACTGTCAAATGGTTCCGTCTTCCCTCTTAATCTTCCTCTAGCATATTCAGTTTCGAAGAACTGGGGCTGCCCGACTATAATAAATCATCCCTGCAGGACTTGAATATTGTGCCATACAAGAGAAAATTGGGAAGGAGAACATATTTTTTGAGTGAATACATACAGGTATTTTGTATTTGTATACATGACTAAATATTGTTGGCACTTGGATTTAATTGCCTGAGTTTTGAATGAAGGAACAGATAGTTAATAGCAGGTCATTCCACACAAGGCTCAGTCAAGGTGGTGCTCAATATCTATTGGTTGATTTGACTATTTTATACTGGATTAAGTCAATGAAAAATTGTTTAGACAGAACAGCACCAATTATCAAGTGCTCATTGTATACTAGGCATATTATCTGTAAAACACACAGCCTCTCTGCAAAGTAAGTTTTATCAACATTTTTTATTAGATGTAAAAACTCTAGGGGCTCAGAGAGTTTAAACAATTGAAGGAGGTCAAACAGGAAGTGGCAGAGATTGGGACCTAATGAACATGGCCTGGAAAACACTTTGGGAAAGGTTGACCTAGATGATTTGTACAATGCCAACCCTGCAATTCTTCATTTTAAAGAGCATGGGCTATGTCTTGATCAAAGGCACAACCTCTTTCCTTCATTCCATGCTACCTTCTGGCATTTTTTTAAATTTTTTTAAGAGAAGGAAAGTACACTTATTATATACAAGTTTCCATGCTGGACCCTTGTACATGCTCTTTCATTTAAATTTTTCTAAACACATGGAAGCTCTCTGGCTCTGCTCAGCTGCCTCCAATCATGGCTGAAAGTCAAGACCATTTGGCAGATAATCAGAAAACTGAGTGCTAGCCATGAGAACAGAGTGGGTCACAAACCTCTGCACCCTCAGTTTCTTTACCTGTAAAATGGGATAATAACACAGTTCCTGCCAACCTTGTTTTTCAGTTAGTGGTAATATGTCCGATCATAAAATATTAGAGGAAAATACAATTATATGTATGAACAGGGTGGTCACCTATATGACAGAGTCACATTGTATAGTTTTAAAATACAACACATGTGTGTGTGGCAGGACAAGGAGGGAAAGAGGGAAAGTCGGAGGGAGAAAGGGAGTTGCAGGAAATAATCTGAACAGGGCCAGTGACTCCTCCTGTTACTCTGCTTAATGAGGATAAACCTCCAGTAAAAGGGACTCAGTCCCTCCCAGTTCCTTTGTGCTTCTCCAAGTGTGAGCATCTCCCTGCGCTGGGTTTAGCTTCTAGGGATTAGATGCATAATTTTCTAATAAGATGGCCTATAAATGCAAGCCATCTGGCTCTCCAACAAACAGCCACTTGTTTTAATGCAGAACGAAAAACTGGCTGTGAGAGAAGACATATTCCTCAGAGCATTTTCAAGAATAATCTCGATTGTGCTTCTCAAACCATCTGTGGCGAAGCACTATTTTTTCCCAACACTTTTTAAACTAATACTTTTGTAAAATACAATAAAAATTAATTACTAGAAAATAACCACTTGCTTGGATGTCCAGCCATGCCATCTGGCTTACTCTCAATTTTAATACCTATCTCGTTGCTGACCAGAAACGAACAATTCATTGACTTGCACTGGCTCCGGGACCATCCTGTGAGTAGCACTGATCTAGAGGACAAGCACTAATGTCAGTGCAATTCTAAAACCCCAAACCCTCTTTAAAATAGGACTCCAAAAAAATAAAATAAAATAAAATAAAATAAAATAAAATAGAGGACTCCATTTTCTACTCAAATGAGGACTTTTTATTGGCCTTTGGTAATCCTTTTTTCTTCTCTCCCTGCTCCCTGGGGCCCAACGCCCTTTGGCTCTTCTTGTTTTCCCAAAGGAGCCCCTCCTCTAACTTCTCTCTCCTTCATATTCACTACTGAACTCTATGTTTGGTAACTTCTGTCCCCAAACGTCTCACATTTCTAACCCTTCCTTTCCTTCCTCAGTTCAACAAAAATATACCCATCCTGTAGCCCATCCCCTTGGGGTCTTGTTTGTAGTGACTGCCAGGCTAGTTATGTCAATCAGTGAGTTTATGCTGAGACGTATGAAGTCACGCTCACTCCATTCATGGAATTCCATGCATAAACATCTGTTTATTTGAGTCTGCTGTATTTAAGGTAGCCGACTGGAAAGGATGCCATAAAAGATACAATATCTGCTCTTAAGTAGTTCACCACCATGCCACCTGGATCATAATCCAAATCCACTGTGAAGTCAACATGGTCTCACTCTACTGTCATTATCAGACCCCATTCCCACCACTCCCCCACCTGGCGGGCTGCCTCACTATTACCTGAACGCACCATAATTTTTTAGATTTCTGTCTTCTTATTCTTGTTAGATGTCAGATTCCAGAATCTTCCTTTCTGCTACTCATTTTTTCAGGCCTAGCTCAAGGAGGGCTTCATCTTCATCATGTGCCTTCTGGACAGAGGAGCACTACAAAGCCAAAGGATCTTCCCTTCTCTGGGATCCTGTTGAATTTATGTTCATAACTTTCAATGTATCACTGTGTCATGTGATTTTGAGTTGTCAGAACAGCATTTGTCTTTCTCCGTGATTAGATTGTAGACCTCCCCTGCGCAGCATATTCATTGTTCTGTATGATGACAACTGATGTTCATCCAACGTCCTTATTCATTGCCCACCAAGAGCAAGGGTGCTTCCTTACCTTTCTGGGAAATACAAACAAAAAGACCCTTGAGTCCTAGGACTGAGATTGGCTTTCCACTCTTTTTTTTTTTTTTAAGATTTTATTTATTTATTTGTCAGAGAGACAGAGAGCACAAGCAGGCAGAGTGACAGGCGGAGGCAGAGGGAGAAGCAGGCTCCCTGCTGAGCAAGGAGCCTGATGCAGGACAAGATCCCAGGACCCTGGGATCCTGACCTGAGCCAAAGGCAGCCGCTTAACCAACTGAGCCACCCAGGCATCCCTGGCTTTCCACTCTTAAGTGTTTTGTGTAATACTTATCCTATCTTGTGCTCCATGAAAAAATGTGTCAATGGTCAAATAAATTTCAAAATCTCATAAAACAAACTGAGGGTTACTGGGGGGTGGGAAGGTAGGGATAGGGTGGATGGGTTATGGACATTGGGGAGGGTTTGTGCTTTGGTGAATGCTGTGAAAGATGTAAGCCTGATGATTCACAGACCTGTACCCCTTGGGCAAATAATAAAAATAAAATTAAATAATAAAAATAAAATAAAAAAAAAACTTCTGCATATTCTATTTTCCTCCTGGAGTCTTATGAAAATTAGAAACTTAATTTTATGAAGTCCTTTAGGTGAACAATTTAACTTTATTTAAAAGAGAAGTTCCCCAAAATAATTTGTCTAAAAACATCCATTATAAATTTCCAATGGATATTAACATTTTGATGTTACTCCTCAAAATACATTTGGATAAGCACTGATTGTGTTATAATTCCAAGGTTAAAATGATAAAAACTAAAGAGTTAGGTTTAATTTTGGTGTCATAAAGGCTTGTGATTTTGGTGGTGGTGGTTTTTTTTTTTAATCTCCTATTGTTTAGAGATGCATACTGAATTATTTGTGGGTGAAATGATATGAAATCTGGGATTTTCTTTAAAGTACTCCAGGGAAAAAGGATGTAAGACAGATGAAAGATTGGCACAATGTTGATAATTGATGAAACTTCATGATTAATAAATGGAGGTTCATTATATAGTCTACCTATTCTACATTTGTTTGAAAAGTTCTATTACAAAGAGCTTTATTGGGGCTCCTGGGTGGCTCAGTGGGTTAAAGCCTCTGCCTTCGGCTCGGGTCATGATCTCAGGGTCCTGGGATCGAGCCCCACATCAGGGTCCCTGCAGAGCAGGGAGTCTGCTTCCTCCTCTCTCTCTGCCTGCCTCTCTGCCTACTTGTGATCTCATTCTCTCTCTGTCAAATAAATAAATAAAATCTTTAAATTCTATGTTGCTTTAAATACATAAATTCAGCCAAACTTCATTAATTTGGAATTTACCGATTTAAATTCTGTGATCACTAGGACAATATACTAATTCAGTTAAACTGAAATTTGCCTTTGTTTGTAAAATATATAATTTGGTGAAGTCCTTCATTGTTCCGAGTTACCCTCATGTTAAAAATTGGTTAAGTTGAATCCCCAAGCCCCCTTTCCAGTGCCTTCCCACAGAGGCCAAGGAAAGATGCATTTTGGTGCTTTGCTGGGTTTGTGGTTTGTGGGTTGGCAGCTTGCTTTCAGCCAGCCTTCTATACGATCTGGTATGTATCACACCATGATTATTTCCGTTAACTAGTGGTAGATCAGCAGTCACCTGCTTATCTCCAGATGTGATTCCACCCCCACCCCACCCCCCCGCCAAATTAGCACCTGGGGCAGCTCCACAAGTCCCAGGCTCAGTTTCATGGAGACTTTGTTCAGACAACATGGAAGGATAAACTTGTCCCTTTCTCCAAATGATATTTTTAGGGACTAATTGTCTTTGTCCCTATTGGAGGTATCTTGAACAGCAAAAAATTCCTTTTGGAGGGGACTTTACAGGATCATTGAAGAAATCATAAAATACCTCTAGGAGTTCTTTATCACATGACAAAGTGGAGATCATAAAGAGTTCTTCCTACTGCACCCCAAGGTCCAGTGTCTTACTACGGGATGGAGTGTAGGGCTTCGGAGCACCAGCTATGGAGTCAGATAGTCTCCGGAGCATCCTAACTGTGCAGCTCCTGGACCTTGGGCTTAGTACCTCAGTTCACTAAGCTTTGGTCTCATTTCTCAGAAGGTAGGGAATAATATAGCCTATACCGCAGAGTTGTCCCAAATGCTTTTAAATGAACCGTTTCTTCAGTATCCTTGCAAAATAAGAGAAAGTGAGATAAGCACTTTGAATAAAGCTGTGCTGGTACAAAGTAGAAACTTGACGTATTTTTGGTCCTTCTGGAGGCGGTAGTAGAGGTGATTATAATACCCCTGCTCCCCAGTAACTCCCCCAAGGAAGCACTGTGGATAAGCACTTCTCTCTTTGAGATTAACTTGATGATCTTGGCTCTGGGCACACCTGAGAAATGAGGAAAGCAAGTTCTGGTGAAGGTGGTGCCCACTGGGAGGGGCCTGTCAGTCTCACTGCGTCCCTGTGTTGTGACGTTGTTCCATCACTGTCAGCGAAGATCAGGAGAACCTACTGGTACCAGACGGGGGATCTGCATTTATTTAGCAATTAGCTTCCGTAGTGATTCCACGCTTAGCATGAAAAATAAGATCAATCCAATAGAATAGCTCGGGCACAGTTAACTTAATCTAATTAGTCTGGCACCACTTTCTGAAAGCCATGGCCACTGGGGCAGATTTCCAAACACTGTAGATGGAGTGCCATCCACTGCCAGAAAACGGACAGCAGTCTTCCCAGGAGTGAGACCTGATCTACCAAACGGGTTACTGATTTCAGTTCTTGACTTTTCTGCTCCAGATATTTCTTCCTCCTCCCTCCCCCACTCTATTTCTGATGCTTTTTAGGATAGGCAAGAGACGCTGTCCCAACCAGAGTGACATGTCCTCTGTTGACAAATGAATTTGCTAAATGGATTCTCTCTTCAATCTGGTTTCGGTACATGTGAACAACGAGGCAACCTCAGGAGGCCACCTTTAAGTACTTCAGAATGAAGCTTCTTAACAAAGACTCTAAAAGTACAGGCAAGCAAATCAAAGAAAAATGTCAAACTCCAAATGCCCTCCCAGCCCAGAAAAACGTCAAAGAAGCTGCAAGGAAGGGAAGAATGGGCCTCCAAATAATGTACAGCCGGGCAGAGAGGAGAAAGAAAAGCGGCTCGTATCTGATTTATAAATATTTATAAAACAATCATTAGGCTTGGCTAGAACATGCAGTTCTTCTCTCCGTTCACTGCCGGGAAACAATCATAAAAAGCATGGAATTATTCAAATAGAGGCTAGAGGAGATTTAATTCTGCACTTTTAGAAGTCTACCTCGGCTCTCCACAAGGCCTAGCGAGGAAAGGGCGAGTGAACGTGTACAAGGTAATCCTGTACTTGGACCAGGTGTGGGAAACCAGCTCAGCCTTGGATGGCAGAGCCTCAAACTAGCCTCCTGCCCTATCGGCTCAGACCCTGGCCGGTGGCACCTCCTACGGACGGGTCCTCGGCTACTGTCCTGTGCCTCCTCTTTGGAGCTGGAGCTGCTTCTTCCCTCCCGTGGCCCCCTGTTCATGAAGCTGGTGGCCACTGCCCAGAACAGGGCCCTCGCGCTTCCTCTCTGCGGCCTAGCTTGGGTCTTCTTTTCCAGCTTAGGACAATTTAGTAAAGTGCCTCTGAAAAGGACTTCTATGAGGAAAAATTCATCTCACTCGTATTTGTTCTGAGTCAGGCCTCCATAAAATTGGGAAGGCGATGGGTGACACCCATGTCCCAACCACTGGGATGCTGCAGGCCAAGCTTCAGGTTGGCCAGGAGATAGGGGGGTTATAACTCTTCTTTGAGCTCAAAATATTCAACCTTTTTTAAAGCATCCACTCAAGGGGTACGTGGGTAGTGCTGTCAACGGAGCCTCCGACTCTTAATTTTGGCTTAGGTCATGACCTCAGGGTTGTGAGTCCGAGCCCCACGTTGGGCTCAGTGCTCAATGCAGAGACTGCTTGAGTTTCTCTCTCTCCCTCTCCCTCTGCCCCATAAAATCTCTTAAATAAATAAATAAAGCAACCATTCAACAAAGTTACAAAAACTAAGATGAACTTCAGGCATGATTTGAATGCCTCGCTCTATAAACTTCTAAATTCAGAATCATTATTTTGACACTTAAGGCCCTTAGTTATCTCCCCTGGACCATTTGTCACTACCTGTATAGGCAAAGATACCTGTCAATGATGACAAATAAGTTCAAGTTTCTCATTATACTTTTTGAAATTATTTCATTTAAAAGTTATATCCAATTGTTTAAATTGTGTTTTTCTTATTTGTATTTTTCTTATAGTAATTATAAAATATCAAAACTTACTTTTTTTCAACAATCCCCATAAAAACACCCCAGAGTCAGTCCCCTCAGTTTACTCTCAGGTGCAGTACAAGTAATGTTGCTTTCTATGTGCACCCTGACGTGAAAATATCTAACACTTAATTCCAGCTCTGCATCCAGACCTGTACTAAGTGATTTATATGCATTTAATTCTTTTTAAAGATTTGTTTATTTATTTATTTGACAGAGAGAGAGAGAGAAACAAAAAAAACAAAACAAAACAAACAAACAAAAAAAGCAAGCAGGGGGAGAGGCAGGCTCCCTAGTGAGGAGGGAGCCCAACGTGGGGCTCAATCCCAGAACCCTGGGATCGTGACCTGAGCCAAAGGCAGACACTTAACCTACTGAGCCATCTAGGTGCCCTGCATTTAACTCTCTTAACATCCAGGACACACCATTTTACACATGGGAGAACTGAAGCACAAAGGGCTTAGGCAACTGCCCAGGTAATATAATGAGGAATTAGCAGAGCTGGGATTTTAACTTAGAGCATATGCTCTTCACAGTCAGCCATCGTGTCTCTCCAAAAGATAGGAAAACACTGGTCTATCAGCAAGCATTCTCAACCATAGCCATACCACCCACAATGGGGCAAAATCAGTTCTTGTTAGTCTAAAGTCTTACTCTTTTTATGTGTAAATCACAGATTACATTAGTACATAAACAGATAATGGTATATCAGGAAGGGGCAATTAAGAAAAAATGGTCCTTAGGGGAGCAATCATGAAAAAGGATAGAAAAACACTGGTCTATGAGGAATGTTAGGAGAATACCATGGAAACCTTTCCCTAGCAGCCTCTCCCTCCTTGAATAGGCAAACACATGCACACTCAAGTGCTACCCTCCGGTGTATTAAATTATTTCTTGATCAGCCTGTCTTGGTGCCTGAACTTTTCCATATTAGAGAATCACTCATTTGGGTCATGGTAATTCTGTCTATAGATGGCCTCCTTTAAAATGCAAGTATTGCTATGATGAGTAGTATATGAATGTCTTCATATCAATTAGTGAAAGCACCTGCTTAGCAAGGTGCTAAGAAAATAATAAAACAAGTCAGATTTTGGGAATAAGGAAAAAGAGGTAGGTCAGGTCAGGATCATGAGGTCTGTGGGGTCAGGGGAGACCCAAGAGAGCAATACTAGGGGAATGGATTTAGGAGAGCATCAGTACCCACGGGACTGAGAAAACTGGGACTAGGAAGGGGAAAGACAAGCATCACCTCATTTATGACCTTTGACATCAGACAGAATTAAATCCATACCTTAGGTCTGCATCCTTTGGCAAGTGACTTCCCTCCTCTCAGCCTCAAATCTCTCGTCACAGTGACGGTGGATCATAGAGTATGAATGCATGAGAGGTGCCTGGAATGGAGTAGGCACTCATATACACTAGCTTAAATGTTTGTGCATCCAACTCTATATTTTTCCATGGTGTTTTTGTAATCATTGTATGATTAGCTCACAGTTTCATCTAGGGCTAGCTGTGTGCTTTAGACCAACTACACCCATTCCTCTTTGGATCTGGTGAGACATCAAGGAAAGAGAAGTACAACTTTTTCTCACTCACCTCCCACAGGAGCTAGTTCCAGTGGCGGCTTCTCAGTGGCTTACTAAGTGCGCTAGTGTACAGACACATCAAGGCAGCCCTTGGACTTCAGAAGAGCAAGTTCACCTCTTCATCGTTGCAAATACTTCCCAAGGAAAACTGAATTAAAAGTGGAATTTTTCAGAATCAGGCAAGTGATTGCCAAGACAGAGTAAATGAAGGGCTTTTTCACAGAAAAGAATCAGCAATAAGAGAATTGATAATCCATTCTTTCATCTCCAATTCATTGGGGCTTCAATTCTGCCACACTTGGATGTTCCCTGATTTTGATCTATGTCTTCAGTTCCACAGTTTGCAAAAGAGGATGGTGAATGTGGTTTTCTTAGAGAAATACTGAAAAGTAGAAATTTCGAAGACAGTTTTATCTGGGTCAGATGATTCTAGATCTTGTTCTGCACGACCATCTCCTTCAAATCTATTATGGACTCCAGCATAGCTATGTACAAGCAAGGCCTGCCCCTGACAGACTAATCTGCAGACAGACCTGGAACCAGGAAGGTTTCATCTTCCACCAGGAGGCAACATTCTTCCCTCATAGTTGAAAGGGTTTGGAAAGAATCTCCCAAATCCCCAAAAGGAAATATGCCATCTCTGTGACCGCATGAGCACAAAACTTCATTCAGCCTCCGAGCCCGCCCACCATGATCTCTTCTCATGGCTGCACTCGCGAGGATCAAAGTCAACTCTCGTCGACTTCTTGTACGCCTCCTCACTCCTTATTATGACCCTCATTCCAATTCCCCTTGAATTGAGTCAGATCTTTTTTCACAGCTCTGGCATCTCCTGTCCCTCATTGGGCCTGCTCCCACCAGAGGAGAAGCCAAGAAGGAGAGGACAATTTAAGACCCTTGGGCCACTTTTATCACTCACTCCCTGGGAGGGACCATTCCCCGAGGAGGGCCAGAGTGGAACTCTGAAATTATGCTGTCTGATACAATAGCCATTACACACGTGGACATTTAAATTTAAATCAATTAAAATTCAGTATAGTCAGTTCTTTAGTCATAATGAGAATATTTCATATGTTCAATAGCTACATGTGGCTACTGGCCACTGAAGTGCTGTGCAACATTCCCGTCACTGCAGAGAGTTCCGTGAGTGCTACTCCCAGCAGAGGGCTCGGGCCTGACCGTGACTCAGGGGGGGCGTATGACTCCTGAGAACCACTGCTGGCTGAAGCCTGGAATTCCTCCCAGTGAGACCTTCCGAAACTGACCTTCGAACAGCTTGGGCCCAGGCCTTGCCTTGTGGAGCACTGATTCTTCTTTTTAGAAATTTGCCAATTTATTATTATTATTATTACTATTAATTATTTTAAAGATTTCCGCATTTGAGAGAGATAGAGCGCACACACAAGTGAGGGGAGGGGCAGAGGGAGAGGAAAAGAATCTCAAGCAGACTCCCCATAGAACACAGAGCCTGGCACAGGACTTGATCTCACAACCCTGAGACCATGACCTGAGCTGAAATCAAGAGTTGGACATTTAACCAACCTAGCCAACCAGGCAACCCTAGAAATTTGCCAGTTTAAACCAAGTTCTTCTCTAAGTGAGCAGAAAGTAAGATATAATATTTCTGGGTGGATATCACTTTAAAAAATCTGATCTGATTTGATATTTTTTATTCTGGTAAAATATGCATAACATAAAATTTAGCATCTTAACCATTTTTAAGTGTATAATTCAGTGGCATTAAATATAACCACAATGTTGAGCAACCCTCACCATTATCTATTTCCAGAACATTTTCATCACCCCAAACAGAAACTCTGTACTCATTAAGCAATAACTCCCCGTTCTCTCTCCCCAACCCAATTATCTTTAATCTCCTGTCTTTATGAATCTGCCTATTCTAGATATTTCATAAATAGAATCATACAATATTTGTCCTTTTGTCTAGTTTACTTAATTTAGCATAATGATTTCAATGTTCATCATTATGGTAATATATATCAGACCTTCATTCTTGTTTATGTCTAGATTATATTCCATTGTATATGTGTACTTTGCTTAAAGAAAGAGACGATTTTTAAATAACTAAAAAAATGAGACACATTCTTTTACCTGATTCAATTCTTTGCCACTCCACTTACCCTTTATTGCCAAAAAATGGAATTACTTTCCTACTTCCTGCCCCCCATCAAGAGTTAAATACCCTTATGAGACTATTATCTTTTAATAGGTAAAGTAAATGCATAGAGCCTGGCACAGAGTAAGCATGTTACATAACTGTTTGCTGTTGTTGTTATTATTATTAGTCTGCCGGATCAGCGGTACACTGTAGATGGCCTGAGCGTGGATTTCTGAAAGTGCATCAGCATCGTTCCGTAGACTGCCACACGGGCAGGGTGCTCCAGTTAGTGGGACTCATGGGACAGGTGAGTTGACTGGTCTGATTGTTGATCTGTATCCTCAAGTTGATAGAAATCCCATCAGGTGTTAAGGACCAATCTTCCCATCTGTGACTTCTGTCAGCTGCCAGCTCTGGGCCTAGAGTGACACATCGCCAGTCTTTTCTCTCCTCAGAAGACACTGATCTGGACATTGGGGAGGGTTTGTGCTTTGGTGAGTGCTGTGAAAGATGTAAGCCTGATGATTCACAGACCTGTACCCCTTGGGCAAATAATAAAAATAAAATTAAAAAAAAAAAAAAAGAAGACACTGATCTAGTATTTGAAAGGGACTCTGGACTCTGCTCTTGTTATGTCTTCACTTCTCCAAGGCCATAATGCCTACTTTCCTCCTCTGTACATTCTGCCTATTAGTTTCCAGATGTTTCTTTAGCCTAGATTGCTTCTGTGGGTATATTTTAACTTGTTTAGGACCCTTATAAAATGTATGACCCAGGGCTACATACAGTACTTCGATGTGACCTGACTACGGGCCAATGCTTAAGATTATTGATTACAGACAGATAAATCAATACTTACATGTATAAATACATAAACTTATCTGTGTATCTTTGTGTATAAATGGACTTAACAGGTACACACACACACACACACACACACAGAGACAATTTTTTAATGGTGACACTGGTGTTTTGATGCACATGTTCTTCAGTTTTTAACAGCTCTGAAGAACATAGTGTTCTATTAGGTCAGCCCCCAAGAAAGGTCATAGTGGTGACATGATTCTCCCACTCGGCTGTGGGGCTGGACGTGGACACCGGGGGAGGTGATGACCTATTGCCTTTGGAGGCCTCCCAGAAGAATTAAGTCTGTCAGCCAGGAGAAGGGACATAAAGAAGCTCACAAAGCCTGACTTTGAAAGGTTTCCCTCTTTTGAACATTTATGTGGTTGCATATTTTGTTGGATACCCCACAAAGGTGTTAAGGACTTTCTTTTCTCTTAGACAGATTTCTAATAATTAAAAAAAAAAGACATAAATCCTTCAAACATTGTTTTTACCCATTCTTCATTTATAATGACCTCTCTTTCCTGCTTTCTCTCATTTTCCTCCTTCTAATCCCTCCAAAGCACACTGTGAACTCCAACAAGTTAAAGTCATAAAAGCTAGGTAGTTCACATGCATACGTGAGGCCCAACAATGAGGGCTTAGAAAGCTGTAATCACTTAGGAGAGATCAGCAGCACAGGTGGGCTATAGCACTCCAAGAAGCTGCTGTTTATTTATTTTGTAAAAAGGGAATGGACAGAAGGAAACACTGAGTTTCAATAATAAAATGACCTTTCTTCTGAATAGATGAGCTTCGAAAGTTAAAATGATTCAGGGCTCTGTCTAATATCTGGGGAATAGAGTCCTCTGTTTCCGAAGACAGATGTGATTATGACACACAGTCAACAATGTTTTTCTTCATGATTGTTTGGCCTGAATTTGGGATTTTCTGGGAGGGAAAAGGAGAGAAAGGGTTGAGGACTTAGAGAATAATAGAAATTAAATGGGAATGTATTTGTGGTTCAATGTCTCTATTATAGAGTTTTATTGTTGGCTTAGGTAAAATATCATTTGGAATTTACCATAAGAAAGTCTCCTAGGCCTTTTGGTAGACCATTCTCAAATTAAAGGATAGAATCTGAGTCTCGTGAGGTTGTTTTCATTAACTTAACAGAAAAACCATACTCGTAGAATGAGGAACCGAAGCCAGGATGTGGGTTTCTTAAGCTACCATAACAGTGCAGTTTAGAAAGTGGTGCATGTATTACAGTTAGTTTATAGATGGTTCTTTTATGACATTCAAAATATGACTCTGTCTGTTCTAAAACAACTTTTGGTTTCATTACTTAGGTGATTCTTACATCTCTGTGACAACAAATACCAAAAATATATAGTCATGGGTAGGGAGGATGTCCCATGCCCATGCCTCTAAGATACAAGGAAAGAAAGAAAGAAGAAAGAAAGAAAGAAAGAAAGAAAGAAAGAAAGAAAGAAAGAAAGAAAGAAAGAAAAGAAGGGAGGAAGGAAAGAAAAAAGAAAAGAGAAAAGAAAGGAAAAAGAAAAGAAAACAAGAAAGAAAAGGAAAGGAAACAAGCCATAAGAGACTCCTAATCTCACAAAACAAACTGAGGGTTACTGGGGGGTGGGAGGGTAGGGATAGGGTGGATGGGTTATGGACATTGGGGAGGGTTTGTGCTTTGGTGAATGCTGTGAAAGATGTAAGCCTGATGATTCACAGACCTGTACCCCTGGGGCAAATAATAATAATAATAAAATAATTTTTTAAAAAAGAAAAAGAAAAGGAGAAAAAGAAAAGAGAAATTACTTGGGCAAAAGAAAAACTGGAAAAATGGCTTGCCTTCAACATGTACTGGCAAATCATTCAATTTTTGTGTGTCTCAAATGTTAAATATTTATAATGGGAACAAGTATATAAAATCTACCACCTTACTAGGATTACACCTTACTAGGATTAGAAAAATAAAACACAAAATACAAAAGAAATCACTCTAGATAATTAAAAATAAATTCACAGTTATATTTAATCTGTATTAGCTGGAATATACTGCTGTCTTCATGTGTCAGGTACTGAATTTAGTAATTTACTGATACTGATATTTGATCCTCATGACAGACGTAGGAGGTAAGCATTGTTATAATGCCTACTTCATGGAGGCATCAACAGCATCATAGCGAGGTGAAGAAGCTCAGGCTTGGATCCAGTCTATCTAGCACCAGAATTAGCTCTTCTATGCATTATCTAGCCCCAGCTAGATTATAAAGTATTCTGGGTTAATATGGGAAAAGGCATTGATCTATAATATTTCAGAGTCATTTCAAGGCTCCATACTCAATGAATAAGCCACTAATGTCATGGTTTATAGCCTCAGAGGTGGCTCCACTGGTCTCCATTTCTAAATATTCATGCCCTTTTGTAATGTCCTCCCCTTAAATGCAACACAAATGAAAAGATGTCATTTCCAAGATTAGGTTATGAAAAAGACTGTGGTTTCCATCTTGGGCATTCTCTCTCACTCTCTCTTGGATCACTTCACTCTGGGGGAAAGCCATCTGCCATGTTGTGAGGTTTGCTAAGGGTCACATGAATGATACATGTCTTCCAGGGCCAGCCAACAGCCATATGAATGACTGCAGAGGCAGATTTTGCCCCAGCTGAAAAGTGGGGTAACTGTATGTATCCTTGGCCAAAATCCTGATTGCAGCATTGTGAGAGACCCAGGTAACATCTCCTGGATTCCTGACCCACAGGAACTGGGAGACAACAAATGTGTGTCATTTTCAGCCATTATGTAGCAATAAATAACTCATGCAAATGTTAGAGAAGTGGCTGATTAAAGAAATGGAACTTTCCCAAGTATCCCTCCTTCAACTCATTCAACAAACGCTTACTGAGTTCCTACACGCCAGGCATTACATGTGGTCCCTGCCCCCTTACTGCTGATCATCTGATGAGTTGTAGAGTGAAGGGAAAAATATATTTTGTATAATTAAAAATCAACTTCTTTCTAAAATGCTGGAGAGGGAGTAGAAATAGCACAGGATAGAGCCAGCCAAGAGGACTCCAATTCCAGTCTCCAGATATAAGATCTGGGGCAAATAACTTCTATGACTTTTCATTTCTTCATCTGAATAGGTGATGATACTATCTCTGAAGAGTTTGTAGGATTAAATAAAAGAATACATGAAAAACATCTGGCATGTATTAGGAGCTCCACAAATCACAATTCTATTAGTCTTAGTGTCCTTCTTCTAAAAACAGGGAGTAATCATCCATATTATGCAAGATTGTTCAGTTTATAAAGATATATGTACCTAAAATGTTTAGCATGGGGCAAAGTCTGTTTTATATGCACCCAGAATAGTAATTCCCATTAGTTTCTTTAGACCCTGTAAGTCGCATTATGGCTATAGAAGATGAAAATAATTTCATTAAAAAAATTACAAACTTTTGTGGATTCTAATTTTTGTTTAAGAATCACCTCTCCATTTTATTTCTCCATTCTATTTCTTTTGCAAAAGGCTTCACTATGTGTCAATGGAGGAGATGAAAAACAAGGATAGGATGGGATAACTGAATTCACAACAAAGCTATTTACTGGAGATCAGAAGTCTGGGGTTCTCTGTTTGCATCTCAGTGACCACCCACTGTCTCCCATCACAGGGGGCATCAGATGGTTTCAGTCTCATGTCGTAGCTGTTGTGTAGCCTATAATTAATGGTCACCTAATACAATTATTTTATAAAATACATTTCTATCATATGACATCATAAAGAATTACTGTTCCTCATGAATTTCCTAACATTTAATCAACGTGCATCACCATTAGTATGACCAAAGTAATATGTAAGAGTAGAAAGACAGACAGACAGACAGACAGACAGACACACACACACACACACACACACACACCACACACACACACCCCTCCTGAATAAGTGAAAAATCAATACTAGAGTATATTGGATTTTATTTCTAGAGGAACTAAATATGACCACTAGATGGCACTAGAGTCTGATTTCGTCTTTCTATTTCCAGAACCATCTCTGGGAAAAACAACTGTAAGACTATCATAAATTTTCTGAGTCAGTTACTTGCTTATCTGATGTGGTGCAAGGCATAAGACATTTTGATATTCTTTTTCAAGTACTGGCAGTCTTCCGTCAATAAATGAGCATACTGCCAACTCAACCTGAAGCAAACTGATCTTGTCCAGACAAGTGAGTTTTGTGATTCCTTGAAGAGCTTCCTATAAGTAAATGTAAGTTTCTACAAATGAAATAGATTATAATTTCAAATGAAAAAAGCATGATATGCCTCTGCCAAAGTGCTGACTCCAGCTGTTCATTTCCTCCAGCAATTCAAAGCTCAGTTCTGGCACATCTAGAGTAATACCTAGAAATCCATTCAACAAACGTAGGTTAAGACCAGCGCTCCAGGGCCCACTTAGATACTAAGAGGCAGTGGGCTTCCCTTGTGGAGTTATATTCCAGTGGAAAAGTGAGACAATAAGCAAATGAATAGATACAATAATTTTAGGTGCCATCTAGGAAATCGGTGGCTAATGTGGTGAAGACAGGTGGGATCGAGCAGGGGTGCATTGGATAAAGTGGTTAGACGTCTTCTCTGAATAGGTGAAATTTGACCTGGAACTAAATAAGATAGAATCGACCACAGAAAGAAGGTCAGCATCATAAAGGCACAAGAGGGAAGGGGAGAGTAGTAAGAAGGGGGTTGGGAGGGCCAGCAAGCTGAGTCTAAGAGGGACTTCGAGTTTGTATTTCATCTTGTTATGTGAGTCCCTTAAAAGGTTTAAGCACACAAACAGCACATATGGTTTACATTTTTAAAAGAGCATTCTGGCTGCCAGTAAGCAATGGATTATATGACCAAGGATAATAACAGCAAGTGCTCACTATATGTATATTAAATGAATGAATGAACAACTATGCCCACTGTGGCTAACACCAGCTAGGTGCTTATGATTCACTGAAATTCATTTTATCACATTGATAGAGTTAGTAACACTCTTCAGATAATGTTCTCAAGCTTTAGCATCCATCAGAACGATCTAGAGTACCTTTTAAACACAGATTGCTAGACTATACCCTTAATCATTATTTTCTCCTTCCCCAGTTTCTGATTCAGGAGATTTGGGTGGGGCCTAAGAATCTGCGTTTCTTTTTTTTTTTTTTTTTAAGATTTTATTTATTCATTTGACACAGAGAGAGAGATTACAAGTAGGCAGAGAGGCAGGCAGAGAGAGAGGAGAGAGGAGGAAGCAGGCTCCCCGCTGAGCAGAGAGCCCGATGTGGGCCTCGATCCCAGGACCCTGGGATCATGACCTGAGCCGAAGGCAGCGGCTTTAACCCACTGAGCCACCCAGGCGCCCAGAATCTGCGTTTCTAACAAGTTCCCGGATGATGCTGATGTCGCTGCTCTGAGGACCACACTTGGAGACCCACTGCTGTAAGATGCTGAGCATAAAATGCCACCAGCTATTGAAACAAACAAAATAGGGAGAACTTAGTTCTATTACAGTTCGGGCTTCTGGATCTTAGAGATCACATTCATCCTTTTCTTGTATTACTAATGTGGGAAATATTCACTCTCTGGACACGGATGAAGTCTTCCTTCCTCACAGAGCCTCATTTCTGTTCAGGATTATTGTGTCCAGCTCCCCAGCTTAGTCAGAGTTGGCTTAGACCAAATGTGGTAGCCCCACCCCCTTGCCAGACCCTCACTATCCCCACCTCCCTTGAATAGCTAGGGGATGCAGGTCTGACCAAGGAGAAACCAGAGCGGTGTACTAAAGATTCTGGGAGACTTTCCTCTTTAATGAAAAAGAGAGTGGGGGGGAAGGAGCCTTCATTAATAGGAGATTCTGCTCAGTGAATACTCTCACGTAGAAAGAGCCACAATTTAAAAAATGTGAATACCTGTCAGGCAGTGGTGTGCTGGTAAGTGTTTAACAACAGGTTCTCAGCAATGGAAAAAAAAAAAAAAAGCCAGTTGCTGATTTCCACAGTGTAAATGCTCCTACAATGGCTAATTTTAAGCTACCGATGTGAAGTCAATGAACACCAAATTGGGAAACAATGGTAATGATAGGTTCTCACAAGCCAGTATGAGCTGGCTCCAGCAAACCACTGCCGGCGATTTTAAAACCTAAGGGTAGGGTACACCTTATCCTGAAATGTAAAGAAAGCAAGCCTAACCTTCCATAATCCCCCACACATAATCTCTCTCAAAATCCATTTGCATAGTCATATAAATGGCTGGGAAGGTTCAAGCATAGTGTCTCACACAAAAGAAGACACCCCGATTTGTGGTTGATCAACAGCCCCCTTATCACGACTACTTACATTTTATGGAAACATGAGTCTAAAAGTAATCCTTTGTAAAATTGAATGCATTGTTTATAGGAAGTATTTTAGAAGGCTTTTTCTTAGAAATTTTTTCGTAGAAAGTCCTTCCTGATCCTCACCAGACATCACAGTCTACCCTCTACCCAAAACAGTTTCTCTTAATGTTCTCTCTACCCTCCATGTGGTGCCTTGATATGCACAATCCTTTTGCCTACAGTTCTCATTCAGGATTTCCCAAGCTCTGTGGGTTACCAGGACAACATGGGAAAGTTACACATACAGATTCCTAGATCTCACCCCTTGGTCTAATGATGCAGAATCTCCAAGAGAAGGAACCTGGAAATACACGATTTCAAACAAAAGCCCTGGCGATTTCTTTCTGGAAGTTTTAGAAAGACTATGGCTTATCTGTCTCCTTTTTACTGCTCAGCTCTCTCTTCCTTCCTGGTCCCCCAAACAGGGTTAAATCCTCTTCTTTATTGCTTTAGGCTTACAATATTTTGCATTACTTTTTAGCTTTTGCTCAAATGAACTTTACTGAGAGTCCTTCCCATAAGATCGTAAATTTGTGAAAATAGAAAGTGTTTTATTTATGACCATATCCTGAGTACCTGGCACCATCCCTTACACATACAGATACTCAATAAATATAGGCTGACTGATTGACTCATAGACCATCTCACACCTATGAGCCATGAAAAATTTAAAGAAAACGATCATTTCATCAAGGAAGAGTCGTAAGTGCAGGCATATCTGTGTGGCCCTACAACCTAAATGTGTGCCCTTGCACAAGTCCTATCCCTAGCCTAGGTCTCAATTTCCTCAGTTCTAAAAGAAGCAGATTGAAAAGAATGGATTAAAAGCGAACACTCAGTATATTTAGTTTGAGCATATTAGAGCCATTGGAACCTTGAAATAATTGAGAAAAAGACAGCCTTGTCCTAAGGCAGTATACACGTTGGCTCACAGTCCACCATGGCCATAGATCCTCAAGGAAGACATCTCACCAGAAATGCTTGCCCTCCTTTCTGGGGTAAGCTCAGTTCCTGTTGGAGCAAGCCCTTGTGGTGTTGCATCAGATATTTAATGCCATGTGTCAAGGGGGAGGCAGTGGAAGTGGACATCAAAAAGGAGACACAGCTTTTTCAAAAAGCATGATGTATCTGTTTTCATTTCCAAACCAAATGAGATGGGTTAGGGAATAAACATAGAATTTATGTCTATTTCTTGATTCTCAAGGATCAGACACCTTAATTTTATTTTTATCTTTTTCTCAGTCTCTCCTGCACCAAATGCTTGCCCTTGCAGGCACCCATTCTCTTTTTGGCCATCATCACCAGTTCCTTGGGCTAAAATCAAGAAGTATGAATCATAGGGACCAGACAGCCATTTGATACCTATTTATTGCGTTCATTCTACGTGCCAGACTCTGTACCAGTGAGCTAACCAAATGGGGACTATTGCTGTCAGTTATGACCAATAAGAATTTGAGGTGACTTCATTTAAACCCATTCTTGGAATTTGGAAAACAAAATTCTTAATCATAAACCCAATGGGTAAAATGGCTAAGATGTTCTCAAACTGAGCAAAGATGGATAGAGGTGTAAGAAACCTTCAGGATGCTCTTGTACCATTATTTTAAACCCTTTTTAGTGTTGGTTTGAACAAAATCTTATTGGAACTTTATCATATAAAATGGTTATAAGCACACCTGATAAAACTTCCCTCCCAGGAGTGGGGGTCCCAGAGTCCTACCTACTCTATTCCGGTGATAGATTCTGGGGAGACTCCCTAAATTCAGATTGAAAATCATGCAATGACTACAATGTCTTCCTTTTAAAGATGAGAAAACTGAGTTGCTATAAAGAGTAATCGCTTTCTCATGACTGTGGAACTCACCAATAAAGGAGCCAGGACAGAACCAGGGTTCCCTTCACCAGAACACAGAATTTGCTCCTTCCTAATGCATGTGATTCCTAAAAATCCGTCTCCTGGCATGTCTAGACATTTCTGGAGGAACTTGACACTAGCATTCAGGAAGTCCTTAGGGAACAAACAGAAGACAAATCCGATCAGTCCATGACTTAATTAAAGCCAATAGAGGTATCAAGAATGATATCCTGCTTTTGGTATATATTCTGCATCTCCATCCCCCAAAACATTTGAAAGAAGCCAGGGTAGAAACTGTGAGACCACAACACCATGCCCTCTAGCAGAAACATTTGGTCACTTACCCACTGAAAAATAAAACTAGCTCTCCAAAAAGTATTCGGATATTGCCTGAAGGCCTCACAGGTTCATTGGAATCACCAGCACATTGGAGGTCAAAGGGGACCTTAAGGAGTTCAACATGTGTCAAGCTTTTCTTAGCGTCCCTTATGAGAACATTCTTGACTGCTTTGTATATACTATTTGATCCGACTTAAAATTCTGGTAAAAGGTAGGGGCAGAGATTATCTGGGCTGAAACCAAATGAATTAGTCTAACATGATACATTAATAGGAGAGACCAAATAGGAAAGTATCTTGTCTTACATACTGTTACCTGGAAGCATAATTTGTGACTCCTGAAAAGGATGCTTTTACTGGTTACTCCTGACAGACAAATTGTATTTGTCCCTTTGTATTTATTTTACCATTAATAGAATTGACATAAACATATACTATCCTCAGAAGCAGAAGTCTGCCTTTACATTTATTTAGCCATCTTTCATGATTTTTCTTCCAGGAACCCGTCTCTACAAAGGAAATTTTGTTACTTTGACTTGCCGGCTGCTCTCTGCCAACCACCGTATGTATCTTTTAATTAAGTAGAAAAGAGATCTTAAAAGCTCACATAAGCCTAGGAAACTCTATTTCTGGCTGACAGCAATGTCTCCTCATTTGCTAGCAAAAGCACAGATTGACAGAATAGAATAGATCAAGAAAATTGATCGTTACTCATATGCTGGATTGAGTCAATATATGTAAATCCATCCCTATTGCTGGCAGGCACTGAGGTGCTTGCCATGCAGAACAGACACAGTTACAGCCTGTTTTCTAGTCCAAATGCCAGCTTTTTGCTTTAATGCAGCAAAACTACAGTTATGTACTCGGAAAGCTCTTTTGTATTCATAACAACTGCAGTTTGAATGTGGTTCAGGACAGAGAAACTGTATTTACGAGCCACCATCTCTTCTGACTCAATACAATTTGCAGTAAATACAGTTTAAGTTAGAGCGATGGTATAGATGCTCTGGGAATTTTCTTTGTGGTTTTACTACATTTTGGGGAAGCGTTTTAAATGTTCGCTGCTTTCAAGTTCATTTCTTTAAAGTGAACAGCCTCACATGGTTGTTGTGAAGATCAAGTGAAATAATAGATATGAAAAAGGCTTTGAAAAAAATTAAAAGCATTATGCAAATGGGAGACGATTATTATTTTTTTGTCTCAAGGTCCTTTTACTTAAGGGCAATGCTCTCTAGTTATTCTAAGGCCTGTTTTAATCTTGATTTAAAATAGTAGAATATTCAAAGTAGCCGAGCATGAAAAGAAGGCCTCAGAACATAAAATACACATTATGTGTTTAGGTATCCCTTAATATCTGTTCAGAGAAGAATAATTATGAATCTCGTAGTATCAAAGAAGAGTCGTGTTTCTTTCCTCAGGAGTAGGACTTAATGGTACATGATTTGAGTCTTTCAAGAGCTCTTAGAATTGCTATCTTCTTTCCCAGCCTAACTAACCTGTTCAAAACTAAAGACCATCATCTCTTCTGTGCTGTAAATTGCAAGAGGAACACAGTTCATAAACAAATATAGGTAAACCATCATTCAAGCTGATTTAACGCTCTCATAATCTGTGACAGTAATCATGAAGAAAGCCCTTCTGAGAAGAGTTGAAGCTGAGTGATGGGGACTGGGGTCTCTGTACCTTCAAGAGAGCTACGATGGACATGACCCATCAATTACCGCCATGCCTTGCAGTCACTTCAAACAGTATGGGTTCTCTCCCTCTGCTTCTCTCCCCCTGCAAGTGGTAAAAGCCTCAGTCACACTGACCAAGTGGCCAGAAAAGTTCACAGGGACAGAATTACACATTATAATGGGGAGGCATTTTAAAGATCTTTCAGCTCAGGTTCCCTCTTTACAAATTATTCTCCATCCATTATTTCATCCACCTTATATTATATCTCTACTCTATTCAGACCTGCCCCTCTGCCTGGGAACATTCTCAGGCCTCCTATTTCTTTTATTCTTTCTTTTTTTTTTTTTATTTATTCAGTTGACACAGAGAGAGAGATTACAAGTAGGCAGAGAGGCAGGCAGAGAGAGAGGAGGAAGCAGGCTCCCTGCTGAGCAGAGAGCCCGATGTGAGCCTCGATCCCAGGACTCTGGGATCGTGACCTGAGCCGAAGGCAGCGGCTTTAACCCACTGAGCCACCCAGGCTCCCAGGCCTCCTGTTTCTTAACTCTACTTGACCACTAGGAGCCTCTTCAAGTTAGCTACTGAGTCTTTTATTATTGCTATTCTTTCAATTGTTGTTATTGTTTTAATTATTTGAGTATAGTTGACACACAATGTTACATTAGTTTCAGGTATACAACCTAGTGATTTGACAACTCTATAAGTTATGCTGTGCTCAGCACAAGTGTAGCTACCCTCTATCACTGTACGATATCATTGAATATATTGACTACGCTGTGCCTTTTATTTCCATAACTTATTCATGCCATAACTGGAAGCCTATACCTCCCACTCCCCTTCACCCATGTTGCCCATCCGCCAAGACTCCTTCCCTCTGGCAACCATCGGTTTGTTCTCTGTATTTATAGATCTAATTCATTTTGTTTGTTTATTCTTCTACGTTTAGGTTCCACATATAAGTGAAATCATCTGGTATTTGTCTTTCTCTGTCTGATTTCTTCCATTTAGCATAGTATCATCTAAGTCCATCCATGTCATTGTAAATGGCAAGATCTCATCCTTTTTTATGGCTGAATAATAATCCATTTTGTATATATACCACATCTTCATCCATTCATCTATCCGTGGAGACATCTAGGCAAAGATGTGGAGAATTAGGAAACCCTCCCACACTGTTGGTGGGGATGCAAACTGGTGCAGCCACTGTGGAAAACAGTATGGAGAGTCCTCAAAAATCGAAAATAGAAATGCTATATGATTCAGTAATTCCACTACTGGGTATTTACCCAAAGAAAACAAAAACATTAATTCTAAAAGATATAAGCACCCCTATAAACATTGCAACAGTATTTATAATAGTCAAGATACGGAAGCAGCCCAAGTTAGCTACTGATTGTATTTGACACCACCTTGGTCATCTTTGATAGCTTCCATGTTCTCTAGGACATAGTAGGCTAATCATACACATTTCCAACCTCAAAATCACCCAGATTCATGGAGAAGGAACAGTATTGCAAGACTACCTTTGCATATGAGAAATGTTTACTACTAATAATTTGGTCACTGTGTCTAAGTCTTTGCAGTGGGCAGAACTAGAAGGCAGCTTTTATATAATCTCCCTATTCCCAAGCCCCCCATTTTCAAAACAGTCACATTATCTACAGTGTGAGAGCATATAGATATTGCATACTACACTGTTTCTCTTATAGTGATTTGGGGGTCTTAATTGTACAGATAAACTTATATTTAATGTTTTCTACCCATCCTTATAGTAAATTTGATTACATAAAACTCATTTTTTTAGTAGGAAGAGTTAATTTTTTTTCCCAATCTTCTATGGACCAATACTTTTGTAAAACACAATGAAAATAAATTGCTAAAGAAATGATTCATGGGCTTGGATGTCATAGCAATGTCAAAATGCTATAAAAGTTTGAAAATGCTTACTCTCAAATTCCATTCTTATTTCACTGTGGTCTGGTAGATTCCTTAGGAAAGGCACATGAGAACAATATTCTCCGTGTTCTTGCATGTTTACATCAGTTTACCAGAGGCTTTTTATACTAAAGGTCAATTTGGCTGAACATCAGAATCTTGGCCCACATTTTCTTTCCTTAGCTTTCTTAAATATGTCACTATATTTTCCTTGGTCATAAAATTGTTGCTTTTAAAGATACTGGTGGCAATCTAATTTTCTCTCTGTTGGTCTTTTTGCTGGGATGTCCAAATAATTTGTCTTTACAGGATAGTGTTGACTATTATGGGGCAATTTCTAATCCTCTCAATATGTAGTTTCAAATTGTCTTTTATTTCGAGAAAGTTTTTTGAATTATAATTTCCTCTCAGACTCCTATTATGTAATACAGATCACAAAATTTGTTACACTGTGGGAATTTGTAACAGCGTGGGAAAACTAACGAACCCTTTCTCAGAATAATATTTTGAAATGCATAAAATGGAATACATAGAATAGCAAAGGAAACTCATTATATTGAAATATAGTTCTCAAAATATTTTTAAATTGTAATACAGTGATCTATTTACTTCTTTATTACCCAAAATATGTTTAAATTGTGATGTAGTGATCTATTTAATTCTTTATTACAATATTAAATAATTAGATCTAGTGGTAGGTATAGAAGCCACTATAAGTTTGAAAAAGCGATAAACGTAAATGAGATTTGGACATATTTTTTAAAACTATAATTTGACATTATGACATTTATGATTCTTTTTGGTGACAAAGCCACAGGTACTGTTAATACCACTGTGTATTGGTATATGCATGCTAAATAAAGAAAAATAGTAAATTCAGTTGGGGTTAGTGAAAATGGAGACATATTTTCCCAACGAAGTCCATAGACACATGCATATTATCCACAAACCCCACAGTCCTTCACTCAAGGTAACAAACCCCCGTATTAAACATATGTTGACTCTTCTGAACCATTCCTTTCTCTCAGATGCTTTCTTTAATTTTTTTTCCATACCTTTCTTTCTTTCACGCATTCTATTTCTTTCATTGCATTACTGTTTCTGTTTCTTTGTGTTCTCTTGGTTCAATTTCATTACAAAAATGATCTTATTATTTCTAGTCTTTTTTTTAATTTATTGAGAATAAGCCCTCTCTTAAAATCTTCCTTAATCACCTCACTTCTGAGTTCTTCCATTATGTAAGTTATTGTCACAGCTTCTACCATTTACTTGGTTTCTTTTAGCTCACTTTGAAATTCTGGGTTTCAGTTTTCATCTGTTTTGTGGGCATGTCTTTCCATGTGCCTCCCGGGCCATGGGAAATTTATTCTGTTCCTCATTCTCTTTATTAGACTGCATACTTTTTCCTTTGCTCACATGTAAGTAAATGAGTTTTCGTCTACTTTTAGGAGGAAGGATGGGCCAAAATAACTTCTAAATTCATGACTCTAAACTCCATCTATTTTTTCCTTAAAAAAATGTTTTAAAATATGGCCTGTACTTTGTGACATCTCCCTTTTCCACTTCTCAATCCCATTTTCACCTGGATTTTTTGCCCCTCTTGTCACTGTTCCACTCAGTTCAGCATCTCTGTTCTGGAAAGGAACACTGGCTTGTTATTATCACTGGCCTAGCAGGCCCAGATTGTGCCAACACCATTAGATCTTATCAAATGCAGTCTCCTTGCTCCCACAGTGATTGGGATCTATAAAACTACCTCCCCATTCAGTTACATTTTCCACTGAGTACCTCTTAGTGATATGGGGGTGCTCTGGTACTCAGGACCTTCAGACCTCAGGACCTGAATAGCAGGTCCCGATTGGCCTGCCTGAAGCCATTCTCCCTGCCTTCCAATCCCAATCATCTTATCCATGATGCCAGAGTAATCCTCCCAAAGCACAGCTCATGTCATGCCAAACATCTGCTCAAAGACATCCAGTGACTCACCAGTATCTTGTAAATACAGTTCAAACCCATTATCTGGAAATTTGAAGTTTTCTGTTCTCTGTCCCCAGTTGGATCTTCCCAACATTGACTCCTTCCACTCCCTCCACCTAACCTGGGACACAGGGAAGTGGGACTCTTCACCATTTGACCAATATGTCTCTTTTTTCCCAATTCTTTGTTAGGACCACGCATCAGTGTGCCTGACCCCCACCCCCAGCATCGTCCCAAAGCTTCCTTGCACATGAAATCCCCCAATCCCTTCCACTCCTGTTCTTTCTCCCCTACACACGTCAACCGAAAATTCCCTTCCCACTTTTGGCTATCTCAGTATTTTGGGCACACTTGTCTTACAGCATTTAAATTTTACATATGTACACACACATTGACACACACATACACACATGCTACTACATTGTAATTTCACTGTGAGCAAAGACTGTGTAGTTTTTCTCCTGGTGTTACCCATAGCACCTTGCATAGACTTATACAGAGTAAATGCTCAATGCTATTTGTTGAATAAACAAATGAACAGAACTCAGTCCTAAAGTAATGTGACCACCACAATTCATCCCTCTGGTTAGTGGCTGAGACCAGATGATGCTAAAACAAGATTACATAATAGGTTTTAAGACCATTTGACATAAATGATGCTATAATCATCATCACTATTACTGTTTATAATTACTAATCTGGGACTGCTTGCTGAATGGACATCAGTGAACAATCTAACTTAGGTAACACAGTTACTGGTACTTAGAAGGATTTCTAGGCAAATATTCATTCAGGTAGAGGCTCAACAATGATTAACCAGATATAAAAAGGAATACTAAATATTAATAATAATTTCTTGATACTCCATCTCTCAAAGCTTTGTATCTCTACCACTCTGTATATTTTATTTTGAGTTATATTTTTTAAAATAATAGGATCACACTCCATGTAAGAGATACGGCATAAATCTAGACTATCTTATTTTGTGCATGCTTTTTTTTTTAGTACTACATATTGAGTGTTCTTTATAGACTCAGTGAGGCACTACACATGTCATATACATATGCATTTCTGTGGATAGAACACATGTGGTGCCTTCCTGATAGTATACTATATGTATGGAAAGAATCCCCACCCTCCAAAACGCTCCCCCACCTGCCATTTCTGGTCTTCTCTCATCATTACAGATTTTTCACTTTGATGTTTAAAGCAGGAATCCTTTTAAGTCATTTATCCCATGATGGGAATGAGTTTCATATTCCCTCCACCTAGAACCAGAGCGGGCACCATGAGGTCACTGAACTATGACAGTGAGGAAAAGACCAGGATGTTTATGAAAACCAAGTACCAGGGACACATTTTGCTAGTTTCATAATTTGGCCACAGGCCAGGCACTTCTCTGTTTCCTTCTAGTCATTTCTTCACTTTCCAACTTCTTCTGCAACACAGCTTGATGCAATCCCTATGCTTTAAAATTTTTTCTGGCCAGAAAATAGAACCTCAAAATTTATTTTATTGTCCCTCTTTGAGCAAAAAAGAGGCCGTGCCTCCATGTAGGAAGTTGTATCATATTTATACAATTAGTATGTGGGGATGGAAACTGAAAACGAAATCCTCTCTTGTTTGTGGGTAAAAGCATCAAACCATTTTTGAGAAAACTGTTTAGGACCTAAAAATGAGGCAGGTTGTTTGATCCTGCAGTTTTAATCCACATTATTTCGAAATATTCAAGATCACTCCTTTTTTTTTCCCTTGGGGATTGAAATTATTCTCTGAGATCTAGACTTTGTCATGTCTCTGAATACGAAATATCAATTAACTTTAAAAGAGGAAAGCTGTGTGGAATGTGCAAGCAGAGCAATCTTACACATCTGGTCACCTCTGCCAGGCACAATGATTTTTGCCATAGGAAGAACATATCTTGGGTAAACTCTTAAGGACAACGAGATATGTGAAACAGATCTTGATTTAACCTACAGTGTGGGGACAGATTAGCCAAATCCCGGGAGACCTAGATATGTGGGAAATAAGTGTTTAGTGTGTGCTTGCAGCACTGTTGTGGTGATGATTAGCTAAGACCATCAGTAATGTACTAAAGGCCTTATAACATGCTACTTATCTACTGTAGTTTGGTCTCTCTGACTCCAGTCTTCCATCATCTCCAATCTATCTTGCCCAACATTGCCACTTTGAATGTCCAGAATCTCTCCTGTAATCATGCTACTTTTTTTTTTAAAAAATTTTTATTTATTTATTTGACAGAGAGAGATAACACAAGCAGGGTGGCAGTACAGGGAGAAGGAGAAACAGGCTCTCCACTGAGCAGGGAGCCCTACACAGGCTGGATCCTAGGGTGCTGAGATCGTCACCCAAGCTGAAGGCAGATACTTAACCAACTGAGTCACCCAGGTGTCCCAATCATGCTATTTTCTGTATGAGGTTTTGGATATCTTTGTGATTAAGAGCTAGTTTTGTAAGCTGTGTCTCCTGAAAACTAATATCCCTCGAATGATGAAAAAAAAATACTCCTTGATTAAAGGATTTATAATCATATGTATTTAGAAAACTCAGGGTTGAAAAAAAATTAAGTTTTGGGGTGTGTGTGTGTGTGTGTGTGTGCGCTTACTGCAGAAATTCTCAGAGTCTTTACTGTATAAATGTGCATTATGCTTCTTCAAGTGGGAACCCTAACAGACATCATTTTTTAAACTTATTGACCTTGGAACCTTTGTATTTACCAGGAACACAAATTAATATCTCAAGGGTCACAATTTGGGAAATAGTAGTCCATAGGATAAAGCCAAAAACCTAGCATGACATTAAAGATCCTACACAGGGTCCAAACATACATTTTTATCGTAATTTTATAATTTTTTGTTTTAAACTGTAAAAATCATATAATCTCAGTGAACATTTTAAAAGTACAGAAAAATAAAATAAAATAATTTAAAAATGATATATAGCCCCGTCCTCCAGATGTAACCAGTATTTGATTTCTATTTTATTTCCTTCCAGTCTTTATGTTATAAATATTTTATCTGCTTGTGATCATATGGCACACTAAAATTATAAATAGACTTTATGTTTATATTTATAAGAAGATACATTACAAACAAAATAATATTAATATTTCATTTTTCTTCTTACTATGCTGTATTTCAAGCAAATAAAATCGTACCTACTATTTCAATAAATAAAACGCATCTACCTACTGCATCAGCTTTGCCAGATACTAACATCTTCATATTCATGCCACAGAGTCTTATGTTTTCTCAAGAAGAAAGAAGAAACACCGTAGAATAGTCAATGCCCCTTGTGTTTCCCCTCCCCGATTTTACATCCCTTCACCTAAGACAATCACCACCTTGAATTTATTATTTCTTGGTATACTTTTATAATTTGACTACATGTTATATCCATAAACAAAAGGGTTTGATTTTTATGTTTTTAAACCTATAAAATTGAGATCGTACTGTAAATATTCCTCTGTAACTTGTATTTCCTCTCTCAATAATATATTTTTCAGACTTATTCCACATTGTGTTCTTTGTAGCTCATGTTCAATTATTTTAATTACAATGCAGACTATGCCACAAATTTTTCATCCATTTTTTTTCCTTCTGATGGATTTTGTATCCACATTTTTGTCGTTACAAGCAAAGTTGTGACAAACTAAAAGGGTAATTACTGGATCATGGATTTGTACCTTTCTAACTTTCCTCTATACCATCATATTAACCTCTAAAAGCTTGTGTTTATTTATATTTTCACAGTAGGGTGAAAGAGTTCCATACCATATTCTCACTATCAAAGGTATAGCTCAACTTTTAAATGATTGGCCATTCTGATGGGTATGAAAATATATACTGAGGTTTTATTTTGAATTTTCCTGATTACTTCTGAGGCAGAATATTTTTCCATGTTTCCTGGTCACTCAGGTGTCCGCTTACGTGAGTTGCCTATTTATATCCTTTGAATATTGTTGTTTTTAAATTCAATTCCTTCCTAGTTGTAACAGCAAAATATGCTCCATTGTGAAATTCGACAGCAAACTGCAAGGGGAAAAAAGCGTGAAATTACCTCAAATCCTCCCACTTGCTGGGTAATATTATTAACATTTAGCTGCATTTTTCTTATAGTGTTTTAATACACTTAAATGTTTTATACAGTTAAAGTGAGGAACAGCTGGGAAGGTCGTGGTGACAGAATTTTCCACTGGGTTGTTTATAATCTTTTTCAGATTAAATCCCAAGAAAAAGAGTCATTCGATATGTGTTTGAAAAATAAAGAATACTGTCTTTCAAGATTTCTGGCACTGTAAGTGGCCAGAATATAGATATTCACTTTCCTTTTGTGTAGAATAAAGACAAATCTTTTGTTTAGTCATTTTCTGGGCTTTCTTACTCAGCGTTGCACATAGGTCATCCATTTCAACAAGCACTTGTAGAGAAGAATATCGTGAATACCGCGAGGGGTTTCACCTTAAAGGGAGCACAGCCGACTAAATGATACAGCTCACAAGTTACATCTGCTGCCAACAAAGTGGAAAAAGTAAGAATGCAGAGAGAGAAATGCCGCAAGGCTAAGCTAAGCCCCGTAATGCCTTCAGGCATCGAATTACAAAATCCAATTTATTATTGATTTTAGAATGCAAAGTGTGACTTAATCAACACAATGCTTAGAACTCCTCTTCTTGCTCATTTTCTTTTTTTATCTCCTGCATGGTTTTAGTATATTTTTAAGTGATATTTTTAAATAGATGGATCACATCAATGAGCACTTTCTGAGTCTTTGAATAATGGTGAAGGGCTTTCTGTGGCTGTCACACGTGAAAGACAATCTGGATGCTTTTAAAATTCTTGAGTTACAAACTTTCCATCCAAAAGCACTAAGATTTTTCTCAAATTCTGACATTTGCTATTACAGAAAGGTTAAGGTCAATCTTTGTAGGCAACATTTTTCTTTCTGCCTGGGCAAATGTAGGATTTATTTTTATTCTTCTAATTCAAACATTTTGGCCAGTCATGTTCAAGTGTGGTTCTCTTTTCTTTGATTCTATCCAGCATACAGTGAATCCTCCTATTCTTGATACTTGTCTTTGGAGGACTGGGAAAATCTGCTTTTTACTTAACATATGTTTTTTATTATTGCTTCATCTCCAGTTCTGCTTGTTTCCTCCTCTTTAACACCTAATGTCATTCAGTTTCATCTGAAGTCTCTGCTTTGTAGAGCCACAATCTTTTCTTTCATCATTTTCATCTTTTTATTCCTTTTCCTCTGCATTTATAAGAGTTCTAGAGCTTGCTCAATGAGTCACCGATTTCATTTTCTATAACGTCTGAGCTATATTCTTTTTCTTTCTTTTCTTTTTTTTCTTTTTTTCTTTTTTGGTATAGTTGACACACAATGTTACATTAGTTTCAGGTGTTCAATATAATGATATGAGAAATTTATACATTATCTTACGTTCACCCAGTACAAGTATAGCTAACATCTGTCTCAAAACATTGCTCCTTGTTCCTTATGCTGTAATTTTCTTGCTATGGCTTATTCATTCCATAACTGGAAGCCTATGCCTTCCATTCCCCTTCATACGTGTTGCCCATCCCTTCTACCACCTCCTTGCAACCATCAGTTTGTTCTCTGTATTTATAAGTCTGATTCTGCCTTTGGATCATTTGTTTTATATTCCACTTATGAGTAAAATCATATGGTATTTGTCTTTCTCAGTCAGACTTATTTCACTTAGCATAGCCTCTAGGTCCATTCATGTTGTCTCAGATGGCAAGATCTCATGCTTTTTTATGGTTGAGTAATACTCCACGTGTGTGTGTGTGTGCGTGTGTGTGTGTACGTGTGTACATGCATCACATCTTCCTTAAGCATTTGTTTATTGATGGACACTCAGGTTGTTTCCATATCTAGACTATTGTAAATAATGCTGCAATAAACATAGGGGTGGATATATCTTTTCAGATCATTGAGTTTTATTTTGTTTTTTAAGATTTTATTTGTTTATTTGAGAGAGGAGAGAGAGAGAGCGTGAGCAGGAAGAAGGCCAGAGGGAGAGGAAGAAGCGGACTCTCCGCTGAGCAGGAAGCCTGATGCAGGGCTCGATTCCAGAACTCTGAGATCACGACCTGAGCTGAAGGCAGATGCTTAACCAACTAAGCCACCCAAGACCCCCTCAAATTAATGTTTTCATCTTCTTTGGCTTAATACCCCATAGTCGAATTATTGGATCATATGGTATTTCTATTTTAAATCTTTTTCTATTTTAATTTTAATTCCAAACTGTTTTCCACAGTGGCTGTACCAATTTACATTCCCAAAACAGTGTACAATTTCCTTTTTCCCCACATCTTTGTTAACACTTGTTATTTCTTGTCTTTTTGATTTTAGCCATTCTAACAGGTGTAAAGTGATTATCTCTTGTGGTTTTAATTTGCATTTCCCTGATGATTAGTGACAATAAGTATCTTTTCATGTATCTGCCATCTGTATAACTTCTTTGGGAAAATATCTATTCAGGTCCTCTGCTCATTTTTAACCAGATTGATTTTTTTTTGGTGTTAAGTTGTATAAGTTCTTTATATAGTGTGGATATTAACCCTTATTGGACATATCATTTGCAAATATCTTCTCCCATTCAGTAGGTTGTCCTTTTGTTTTGTTAATGGTTTTCTTCGCTTTGCAAAAGTTTTTAATTTTGATGTAGTCCCAATTGTTTATTTTTGCTTTTATCTCCCTTGCCTTTCATGGCATCTTTATTGAATATTTTCTATGAGTCTTACATATATTACCGCCATTTCATGGGGACAAGATGTCATGAATTCCACTACTGATGATCGCATTTTCTAAAATTCTCTTCTGTTTGCTATAACAAATCATCCTCTGGGGTATGCTCCTCTTCTAAGTCTTTAGACTAGTGCTCTCTTCCTTTGTGAAGCATGGTTATTAATATTTCCCCATAGTTTAGCACTGATACAAAAATATACACATAGATCAGTGGAACAAAGTACAGAGCCCAGAAATAAACCCAAGGCTTCTGATTAAGATCCCACCATTTGGAACCCTGAGGGAAAGAGGTAAATGTACCAAAAAAGCCAAGGTGCTGGTAAGGAGAAATGGACCCTGGGGACCCAAACTCCCATGAATGTCCATCAAATGAAAATTAGCCTGTACCTTCATATTTCATCCATCTTGCTCATTTAATTTCTTCTCACATCTTAATTAGCTGGCTTTTGTTGACTTTGTACTTCAAAATTGGTTATCAGTGGAATCAAATGAATCTGAAGTCAAGAACCAACTGCTCCACTCACCTAGTTATATAATCCTGAACATATCACTTAGTTTTTCTAAGGCTCAGTTTCCTAGTTTATCATAATTTTTTGGAGAATTTAATGGCGGTAATATATGTAAGACTCATAGAAAATATTCAATAAAGAAACTATTGTGTTAATACTATGGTTATAGTTGTATAAATTATTATTATCATTAACAATTGACTAATTCATATTGACTTGTTATTCTCCACCTCAACCCAGACAGGACTTCTAAATTAATCCTCTGATAGCACCAACCCTCAACAATGGGAAGAGAGAAGCCCAATAATCTTTCCCCAAACCTACAAACCTCATCCCCAGTGAGTAATAAGCCCAATCAGCCCCTGACTGGTCTACTGAAGGCAGGGCATCCTTTAAGGATGCCCTTCAAGAACTCATCCTTCGAGAAATCAAACAATAGAATACAGTCAAAGCAATTATGGATAAACCACCCAGTTACCTCCTTAAAGGACCTTTAATGAATATTTATTCCTAAGATAGGGACAGTCACTCTGCCTGAGCAGAAAATCAATGTATTGTAATTGAAATATCCATTGACACATTATAGTGTTGTTCGCATTTGTTTGTCATAAGCACAGGAAACATGCAAGACAAATTCCAAATATCAATAGAAAAAAAATGAAATTAAAATTGTCTAAATGAAAAAACAGGTGGACTTTTCTAAAGTGCATATGGAATGGACATTTTCTAGACTAGATCATATATTAGCCACAAAACATGTCTGCATAGAATCAAGAAGATAGAAATGATATCAAGAATATCTTCTGACCATAATAATATGAATCTAGAATCAATTCCAGAAAGAAATCTGGAAAATCACAAATATGTGGAAATTAAACAATGTTATCTTTAATAACAAATAGATCAAAGAATAAATCAAAGTGAAAATGAAAAAATATCTTGATACAAAGCACAAGGGAGCCATAACATACCAAAACTTACAGGATGCAGCAAAAGCAGTTCCAAGAGGAAAGCTCACAGCTATAAAAATACACACTAAGAGAAAGGAAAGATCTCAAATAAACAACCTACCGTTATGGCACCATTAAAGGATTAGAAAAAGACAAGCTAACAAAGTTAGCAGAAGGAAAGAAATAATAAAGATTAGAGCAGAAATAAATAGAGAATAAGAAAGCAATAGAAAAGATAAACAAAACTAAGCGTTGATCCTTTGAAAAGATAAACAAAATTGAAAAACCTTTAAAGTAAGAAAAAAGAGAAGAGACTAAAATGAATAAAATTACAAATGAAAGAGAAGACATTATAAATAACACCACATAAATAAAAAGGATCATAAGAGATTACTAGGAACAATTATATGCCTACAAATTGGACAACCTAGAAAAAAATGGATAAATACTTGGAAACATACAACTACAAAGACTGAAACGTGAAGAAATAGAAAATCTGAACAGACCAAAAATGAATAAAGAGCTGGAATCAGTAATTAAAAATCCTTCCATCAAAGAAATGTTCAGAACAGGATGGTTTCACTGGTCAATTCTACCAAACATTTAAAAGAGAATTAAAACCAATCCTTTCTGAACCCTTCTCCAAAACTGAAAAAGAAACACTCTTGAAGTCATTTTTATGAGGACAGCATTACCCTGAAAACACAGCCAATGAGGAAACTATACGAAAATTACAGGCTAATATCCTTGATGAATATAGTTGCAAAAATTCTTAACAAAATACTGGCAAACCAAATTCGACACCACACTGAAAATTTACACACTTTGATCAAGTGGGATTCATCCCTAGGATGCAAGATTGCATCAACATATGTGAATCAATAAATGTGATATATCACATTAATATTATGAAAGATTAAAATCATATGATCATCTCAATTGATGCAGAAAAAGTATTTGACAAAATTCAACATAGTTTCATGATAAAAATTCTGAACAAAATTGGGTATAGAAGACTATACTTCAATATAATAAAGGCCATATATGACAAGATCACAGCAACATCATACTGATTGGTGAAACATTGAAAGCTTTTCCTCTAAGACCAGGAAAAAGACAAGGGTGCCCACCCTCAGCTCTCTTATTTAACATAGTATTAGAAATCCTAGCCAGAGTTTACCTGGGTGGCTCAGTCAGTTAAGCATCTGCCTTTGGCTCAGGTCATGATCCCAGGGCCCTGGGATCAAGCCCCACATTGGGCTCCCTGCTCAGCAGGAAGCCTGCTTCTCCCTCTCCCGCTCCCCCTCTCTCTTTCAAATAAATAAAAATTTTAAAAAAAAATAAGAAAAGAAAGAAATCCTAGCCACAGCAATCAATCAAGAAAAGGAAACAAAAGGCATTCAGATGAGAAAGGAAGAAGTAGAATTATCTGTTTTCAGATGATATGATCTTATATATTGAAAACCCTAGAGGCTCTACCAAAAAAAATTTAAAACTAGTAAAAAAAATTCAGGAAAGGTACAGAATACACAATCAGCATACAAAAATATGTTGTATTTCTGTATACTAACAACAAGCTTTCCAAAAAAGAAATAAAGAAAGCAATCTCATTTACAATACCATCAAAAACAATAAAATACTTAAGAATAAATTTAACCAAAAAGGTGAAAAATCTGTACACTGAAGACTATACAACATTAGTGAAAGAAATTGAAGAAGACAAAAATAAGTGAACAGATTTCCCATATTCAGGTTTTAGAAGAATGAATATTCTTAAGTGTCCATACCACCCAAAGCCATCTATAGACTCAATGCAATTTCTATTAAGATTTCAATAGGTTTGTTTTTTTTACAGAAATAAAAAAACAATCCTAAAGTTCATATGGAACCATGAAAGACCCTAAATAGCCAAAGCTATCTTGAGAAAGAAGAATAAAGCTGGATGCATCACACATCCTGATTTCAAACTATTTTACAGAGTTATAGTAATTAAAAGAGTATGGTACTGGCATAAAAGCAGACACATAAATGCAATAGAATCAGGAGTCCAGAAATAAACCCATATTTATACAGTCAAATAATACTTGAAAAGGGAAACACATTTTTTTCAAAAGGAAAAAATAGTTTCTTCAATGAATGGTACTAAGAAAAAAGAATATTCACATGCAAAATAATGAAATTGAACCCCTATTTTAGACTACTCACAAGAATTAACTCAAAATGGATTAATGACTGAAACATAGGACTTAAAATTCCTAGAAGAAAACCTAAGGAAAAGCTCTTTGTCATTGGTCTTGGCAATAATTTTTTTGGATATGACACCAAAAGCACAAACAAAAAAAGCAAAAATAAACAAGTAAAATCACATCAAACTAAAAAGCATCTACACAGCAAAAGAAACCATCAAAAAAATGGAAGGCAACCTAAGGAATGGAATTATTTACAAACCAAATATCCAGTCAAGGGTCAATATTCAAAGTATACAAGGAACACATACAACTCTATTAAAAAGATCAAATAATCCAATTAATTTGACAAATGGACAAAGAACTGAAATAGATATTTTTCCAATACATTAATGGCCAACAGTTACATGAAAAAGGTGCTTAATCTCACTAATCATTAGAGAAAAGCAAATCAAAACCACAGTGAGATATCACCTCCAAACTGTAGAATGACTGCTACCAAAAAACAAACAAACAAACAAACAAACAAACAAACAAAAACAAGACATAAAAAGTGCTGGAAAGGTTATAGAGAAAAGGGACTTCCTGTGAACTACTGGTGGTAACATAAGTCAGTATAGCCACTATGGAAAAAAGTATGATGTTTCCTTAGAAAATAAGAAATAAACTACCATATGATTCAGAAATCCCACTTCTGGGTCAAGCGTACACCCCTTGACTTCCAGAACTGTCTGTACCATTTGGGAGGTTACCCATTGAATCTTAACTATGGATGTCACTTGTATAAATGTCAGCCTCATTCAGAGACTTATTTCCAAGGAAGGGGATTACAAAGCTCTCTTTTTCAAACTTTAATATGCATATGAGTCACCTACTGATATTGTTAAAATGGTGATTCAGTAGGTATGGGCTAAGGCCAGAGATTTTGCATTTCTAAAAAGCTCTAATATGATGTTGAGGTTGCTATCCACAGATGACAATTTGAAGTAGCAAAGCTAAGAGTATTAATAATGATTCCCACACAAATTTCTAAGCATAACTAGAAAAATTCTCCTGATTTTACTCTCATGACCACTTATATATAAACTTATTCACAAATACCAAAAGGTCAATGCCTGTGTACTGTCTTGGAACATTTTCCATAGGCCCTTAAAAAAGCAGAAAGCTAATAATCCAGGATAATTGTATCTTCAGTTCATACAGGCATCACTCCAGAGCACATTTAAAATGCAGTTTCCCTGCACTACTATCCCTCAAGAATTTGGTTTTATGATGCCTAAAATTTGCATTTTATTTATTTTTAAAAATATTTTATACATTTATTTGACACATCTGTCAAATATTTAAATAAATATTTGTCAAATATTTAAATAAAATATTTTAAAAAATAAATAAGAGAGAGAGAGAGAGAGAGCACAAGCAGGTGGAGCAGCAGTGGGAGGGGGAGAAGCGGGGATCCTGTTGCAGGGCTTGATCCCAGGATCCTGGGATCATAACCTGAGCCAAAGGCAGCCACTTAATTGACTAAGCCACCCAGGTGTCCCTGAAATTTGCATTTTAATATGCAGCCCAGGTTATTCTAATGAAGATGTCACATGGACAATCCTTTGAGAAATACTAAGTGATTTTGTTGGTATCGTTGCCTGATATTGTATAGTTAGGGTATAGACTATGCTGCTATAACAAAAATACCCCAAAACACATGGCTTAAATAAGATGGATGGCACTATCTCCTTCATCTGCCAATCCAAAGAATAATTCCAAGCTGACGTGGCAGCTCTGTGCCATGATACTAGCATGACCCAGATACCTACTATCTTGTTGCTCTGACATCTCTTAGGACGTTGTCTCTGACTGCATTTTCAAATCTGAGTCACTACTACCTCTGTAATTCAGCACACAAGAAGGAGAAAAAGGAAAACTAATGAGCATGCTATTTTCTTTTTTTCCCCCTAGTTATTTGGTTTATACCTTATTGAAGTATACACTATATACATTAAATTGCACATATTTAAAGTATGCAACTTGAAAAGTTTTGTCATATTTGTAACAACCAAACTATCCCTACACAGGTTAGTGAATATGCCACTTCTTTTAAGCAATGGATGCAGACTGTACATACATTAAGCAGTGATGATAAACTGGTTGAAAGGCCACACCCAAGCTGCAAAGGAGGCTGGGTAACATTGTCTCCAACTGGGCACCATATGCAAAACTGTATCTCTAGTTCTACAGGGGAGAGAACAGACTTAGTGGGACAACCAGAAACCCACAACTTCTGGCAAACCTAGTATGCCTTAAAACTCAGGGCAGGTATCTCCTTCAGGAGGCCTCTTCTGACCCTCAGAGCTGAATTAAGTTGTCCCTTCCATCCTTACTGAAACCCACTACTCATGAATCTCACTATACCTAGGATGTCAAGTTATTGAAATGACTTCTTTGTATCTTCATCTATATATTCCCTTTGGGCATGTGTCTAGTTGCTCTCTGTAAACAAATGACAAAACTAAACTAACCTGGTATGAAGGTTGATAATGACTGACATTTCTTTTTTAATATTAATAACACCGATCTCTTATTTAACGGGTGCCCACTATATGCCAAAACACTATTCAAGGCCCCTTAAATATATTCTCTCTTCCCTTCTTCACAAAAGTTTTGTGAAGTAGTTATTATTATCCCTACTTTATTTATGAGGAAACCAAGTCATGTAAGGGTTACAAAACTTGTCCCAGTTGTAGAGCTAATGGGAACCAGAAGCAGAATTTAACTTACTTGTCTGATCTAAAGCCTACTCTATTTCTACCTGAGCATGTCTTTTCCCCGTTGTCATTAATGTGATGATCAATCTCCCTAAAAATACAAACCACTCCTATTTTAAGGGTTTGTTTTTGTTTTTTAACATGTTTATACATGTTGTTACTTGCCCTGGAAAGAAAAATCTCTTAGTCTCCTTTTCCATCTGCATGCCATAAAAAAAAATATCTGTAATGTATTGCTCATATAAACTGAGAGCTAACCTGATTTAAAACCAGTATCTCAGTGTCTTAAAAGAACCCAAATTAGAACTCAAGATCTAGTTTATAGCCTAGTTCACTGGTGGAAAAATGGAGACAAAAAGACACGAAATGATTGCTGGAGTCAAATAAGGCACTGGATCAACCAGACTAAGGCTTCCTGTTTCTAGGGAGGCAACATGTGTTTGGAAAGAGTATGGAACATGCGGCCCAACAATGCAAGATTCAAATACTGATGCTGCTGTTTGAGTATGTGACCTCGGGCAAGTTTTCTAACTTCTTTAAAGCTGTTTCCTCATTTGCAAATGAAATAAAGTACCTACCTTGTAGATGTATTGTGACTATTGGAGATGAATTACGGAATTCATGTGCCTGGCAGAGTGAGTGCTAATTAAATGTTAGTTCTCTCTCTCCATCACAAGCTAGCTTTTCCTAGAGCACATATTGCCTTCTACAGGGCGATGGTCTTTTACCCTTCTTGACACCCACATAAATTTCACATTGTAAAAATCTAGAGCTGAGTGCACATGAAGCAGAGTCCATTCTAAAGGAGGTTTTTTTTCTTTAATTTAAAGGAAGAAAAAGGAAAAAGTGCTGAGCTGATATTTCTACTATTCAATCATTAAATATTAATCGATGTCAATGCATTTGAGGGAGCCTTTAGCTGTGACAGGTGAGCTGAAAGTAGAAATTCTGATTTAACGAGGCCTCCTGGCCGCTTTGGCAAAATGTCAGGGTGCAGGGTGTGGTGGAGAATAATTAACTGATAAACAACCTTCTAAAAAAGATCAGAAACTATGAACTTGAGGACAAAGACAAGACTTCTCCTATTTCCTCCAAAACATTTTTTCTCATGGGATCTCTCAGTCCTTTCTGAATCAACCCTGATTCAGTACCCCCTAAATTGGAATGCCCTTAACTGTTTTGTTTAGACTGGGCTATGAAATGATTAGGCTGTTGAAATGATGAATCAGGGAGCACTGCAGGATTTTTCACAGTCTCTCTGAACAATGCCCCATATCACATTTACACTGACAGGCTGTATTTTTATATTTGACATGTAAGAGGAACATGGAAAATAACACACTGACAGCACCTTAGATACCAGTCATACATCTTCCTAACACAGATTGATGGGTGGAAAAGAATATTATTTAGTGAGCCCTTCTTAAGCTCTCCAAGGAAAATATATAGATCCACCAGTGGATTGACTTGAAACTCATATTAACATTCCTTACAAGCAAGAAACAGAAAAACAACCACCATCCATTTCTGCACTAGCAAACAGATCAAAAAAATTAGCAGAAACCAATCCTGTACCTGTACATTTCTCACTGATGGGTCAGGCTTTGCTCCTCCCCAGCCTAGCAATCTGAGTTGGTGGAATTTCTCCATTGAGGCACATTGGTCTTTCCAATTTCAAACCAAATGTGAAAGATAAGCTCATAGGAAAATTGAAGCCACAGCTTTAGTTGCTCAGGGAACCAATATGAAACAGGAAAAAAAACAAAAACAAAAAAACAAAAACACCTGAGAAGGAGGAGCCCAGGCTAACCACGTGCCTATGGAAAGACCTAAAGAACTATGTGGGATTGTGGTTACCATATATTAGGAGACATATATTAGGAGACATAGACGAGAAGGAAAAGAAAAAAAAGTATGTCCCTTATAGTGGATGCTGTAATCTCCCTCCAGGAAGGCAGGATTTATTCCCGCCGTTGCTGGGAATGCTGCTGGTGACCACTGTCTCAGCCACCAACCCTCTTCAGAAGGTCCTTCTGCTAAAGAGAGCTCTCACTAAACAGTATGTTGTCTCATGGAGCCACCCACACCCAGTGACTGGTCAGTACAGAAGTATAAGGGCCTAGCCTCTGATCCCCAAAGGAACAACTATAGAAGGTTGCCCCAGCTTCAGAGCCCTGTGAGTTACCTAAGACCTGCACTGAGACTCCATCACACTCTATGCCCAATCCTGCTTCCTTCCATTTGTTCATGCAGGTGTCAATCCCATAAACATTTCATAATTCACTGCAAGCTAATCTCCATCTCAGAGTCTGTTTCCAGGAATTCCCAATACTCCCTTCATTTACCACTTCCATAATGTGCCATGAAACTCAAATATCCCAATGAATAAAACCCTATGATACTTTCAGAAATGTGTATGTATAATCAACCAAATCATTTTGAAACCCACATCACAGTCATTCTAATTCTCAAGATGGAAAATAAAAACAGAGAAAGACAAGCACCATCTTTGGAAGGACCTGCCACTCTAAGTTTCAAGCTCACTCTTTAAGCTGACGTGGGCTTTTTGTTTCTTTCTTTGTTTTTCATTATATGCTTAAACTAAGGCAAAAGCAGGTAAAGAAAAACTCCTAGGAATTCTAGTATCAAAACAGAAACAGGTGATAGAAATCTTTTTCCTGTTGTAGAGGATCTTAAAAAGTCACAGGGATGCCTGAGTGGTTCAGTCAGCTGAGCATCCAACTTTTGATTTTGGCTCAGATCATGATCTCAGGGTCCTGAAATCAAGCCCAGTGTCAGGCTCTGGGCTCAGCATAGAGTCTTCCTGAGAGTCTCTCTTTTCCTCTCCCTCTGCAACCCCCGCCCCTGCCAGCCCACCTCTCTGAAATAAAAAAATAAAATCTTTAAAACCTGGGATCTGGATCACTGATTCTTAGGATCACAGAGTACCTGGCACTCTTATTTCTGATGGAAAACAATAGGATATGAAGACTTCCAACTAGCAGTTTACTGGCAAAGGGAACCAGAGATGTATTTAGAATCTCACAGTAGGTTTTTAGCATTCGGCTCTAAGAGTGCCAAGTCATTGGCTGCCTGTGGCTTCATCTACTTTCCCTAGTTTTTTCCTCTCTGTTCTCCATTTGCTTCCTCTGCTTCTGCTTCCTCCTCTTTCATTCTTTCTCCCATTTCCTCTCCTTCCCACTTCATTGGACTTTTTTTATTGACTGGAGCTTCAATAGTGGTTGCATCACACAGATTGCTTTTCCGCAGTAAAGCCCTGATTTGGAAGGGAGAAAGAAGAACTTTTCATCTCTGTGTGCAAATGTAATTCAAATATGGTGAACTAATTTATTCTGTAAAACTTAATTAAAACCAATAAAAAAAGGAGACAGCTCTGGAGGGAGCAGTAACTCCCTTGGCAGGACCTGGGTGAGATGCATTCAGTTGGGACTTTTTAAATCTTAGCATTTGATTTGGCCCCATGATTTTCAGAGGACTCGATTTGGTTTTATATGCTACTAAAATGCTTTTAAGTATTTAATGGTTTACTCCAATTGGGGAAAGTTTTGTTAGGTTTTCTCTAAAGTTTCCCACAGGAAAGACTTGGTTTTTTATTTGTGACTGGAATATTTGCAGCTTTAGAAATTACCAGGAAAATGAAAAAAAATGCTACTTTTGAAGTTTTCCAGATGCATACAAGTATATTTTCATATATCTTACATCACATCCTTCATTTTGAAGTGATTTTGTCTGAAAGTATGAATAAACAAGGTCAGAATGGAACTCTCAGGAATAGTGACTTCATGCTAAGATCCCCATTACACTTTAAGCTTCTTGATTGTAGAACTCTGTCTTAAACACTATTTCAATACTTCACACCAAACAGAGAAATAAAGTACACACTGATAGATGGATGGATGGATGGATGGATGGATGGATGGATGGATGGATGAATGAATGATGGATGGATGGATTGATGGAGGGAAAGAAGGGAGGAAGGGAGGGAGGGAGGAAGGAAAGAAGGAAGGAAGGAAGGAAGGAAGGAAGGAAGGAAGGAAGGAAGGAAGGAAGGAAGGAAGGCCTAAATAAATCAATCCATGAATCCTAGTGTTTTGGGGTACACTTGCCTATATTCTTCCTGCTGGAATTGGAGTTAAAGGGAGAGGTTAGAGCTGCTCCACTAGTCATACTTAAGAGTAGAGGAGGACTACTAAGTGTGAAATCTCAATAAAATCTCATATCCAGCACCAAATTTTGCCAAGGTAGATACCCAATAAATGTTGGATAAATTGAATTTTCACCCCATTTCAATTAAAGTTTGCCTCAAGGACGCTGCAAGAGGAGCACCAATGGTGATTATTTCCAGTATTTTATTATGAAAATTTCCAACATATAGAAAAGTTTGAATAATTTTTCACAGAACATCCCTATACTTATGACCTGGTTTTTACCATTGACATCTCACTCTACTTGATTTATCACATAACTCTCTACCTATCCATCCCCATATTCACATTTTTGGGTGGGTACAATATATTTTATTAATGGTATATGATAACGTTAGAGTTCCCCAAACCCCTCCCCTTCTTCAGAGGGTCTGGGATGGAAATTGTTTAGAGGTTGGGAGATTCTCAATGTCTTGGGGAATAAGTTGGGGCAAGGACTCCCCAGCAGCTGAGGGAATCCTCTTTCCTCTCTCTCTTTCCTCTTTCTCTTGCTGGGGTTGGTGTTCCAGGGAACTCTTACTCCTTAGAGGCCCTGTGGACTATAAGGTCCACCATCCAGTTGCTGTAGCCAAATTCATTGTCATACCAGGAAATGAACTTGACAAAGTGGTCATTGAGAGCAAAACCAGCTCCAGCATTAAAAGTGGAAGAACATATGTCATTGTTAAAGTTGCAGGAGACAATCAGGTACTCAGTGTAGCCCAGGGTGCCCTTGAGGGGGCCCTCTAATGCCTTCTTCAGCACCTTCTTGATGTTACTGTATTTGGCAGCTTTCTCCAGGCAGCAAGTCAGATACATGATGGACATGTTGGGGGTGGAGACACAGGATGCCACGCCAGTGAGCCTACCATTTAGCTCAGGAATGATCTTGCTATAGCCTTGATGGCTCCAGTAGAAGCAGGGATGATGTTCTGGGAAGCCCCTTGGCCATAAAGCCACAGCTTCCCAGGGAGGCCGTCCACATCTTCTGGGTGGCTGTAATGGCACAGAGTGAGGTCATGGGTCCCTCCATGATGCCGAAGCTGTCATGGATGACCTTGGCCAGGGGGCCAAGCAGTTGGCAGTGCAGGAGGAGGCATTGCTGACAATCTTGAGGGAGTTGTCATACTTATGGTTCACAACCATCACAAACAAGGGTCATCAGCAGAAGTTGGCAGAGATGATGACCCCCTTAGCCCCACCCTTCAAATGAGCCCCAGCTTTCTCCATGATGGTGAAGACTCCAGTGGGTTCCACAACATACTCAGCACCAGCATCATCCTATTTATGTTCACAGAATCTCGCTCCTGGATGATAGAGATAGGCTTTCCATTGATGACTGTTCTCAGCCTGACAATGCCGTTGAATTTGCTGTAGGTGGAATCATACTGGAACATGCAGACCATACAATTGAGGTCAATGAAGAGGTCACTTATGGTGCCAATATCTACTTTGCCGGAGTTAAAGCAGCCCTGATGACCAGAAGACCAATATGGCCAAATGGGTTTACTCCAACCTTCACCATCATGTCTCAAGGATGTGCCTGGCACTGCACCAGAAGATGTGACTATATGTGGAATGGGGAGGAGCAGAAAGCTAACTCATATTATTTTTTTATGCATTTCAAATTAAATTGCAGGCATTGGTACCTTTGTCCATAAATACGTTGACATATGTATCATTAGAATTCAATATTTGTTTCAAGTCTTTTCTTTTGAAATAAAATGATCATTCTAAATTTTGACAGTTGCAAACACCTGTGTAACATAAATCTTTATCAAGATCACCATCACCCCCAGAAAATTTAGCGGTGGAGATTTGAGAGTCTTCGAAATAGTTTCTTTACTTCTTCTCCCAGAAAGAGACTGTTTGAGAATAACTTAGAGTTTAAAATTTGATAGGAACTGAGGTGCCTGGGTGGTTCATTCATTAAGCATCTGTCTTTGGCTCAGGTCATGATCCCAGGGTCCTGGGATGGAGCTCCACATTGGGCTCCCTGCAACATGAGAAACATGCTTTTCCCACTCGCACCTGCCCCCCCCACCACCCTGCCCCTTGTGTTCCCTCTCTTGCTGTCTTGCTTTCTGTCAAATAAGTGAATAAAATCTTTTAAAAAATTAAAATAAAATAAAATTTGATATGAACTGTCCACCATCACAAACTGCTTCAGCTCTCACACCATTATAGAGGTGCTTTCCTCTCCTTGTTTTAGCAAAATCCAAATTCCAAATGCAAAGTTGATGGCAAGGGAGAGATTTATGTGTATGTACAACATTTGCTGAAGGTCTAGCGAGTTGGCAAACAGGCAGGAAAAAATAAAGCAAAATTAAGATCATATTTTCTTACATGGATTTAAAAATAATAATGTATACAAATAATTTTTGTCAGAATAACGGGTATGCTTTGGGTCTTAAGACATATAAGTGTGTTTTCTTTGCATCGGATTTTCTTGGGACATCACCTTTATGGGGGAGAAAAAACCAAGCAAGGAGCCCTCTGTGAAGTTGTGCATGTTGCCAAGTTGAATCCAGTGCCAAGCTAAATCCCTACCACATGGTACATATAAGTTGAATCTCTTCCAAATGCAGGGCTCCTTCTTAAGTAGCTGTGTTGACTAATTACTTTCATCAGGATAATTGCACCTAAGAAAAGGGTACAATTATTTCTACCGAGTAGAATGTTGACATCCTTTAATGAAGAATTAATGCATGTGGTGACAAACTATGTATTTAGAGAGGAAATAAAGCACTTACCAACAATCTGTTTCCAAGAAAGAATTTTTAAGCATGTCTGGTATGCTCTTAAGTATTCAGAATGAAGCTAATAGGCATTTCCACAGCACACAAGACTCAGCCTCTATCTAAGTCTATGCATGCCAGTGAATTGACATCCACCAGGCCCTAGTGGGTTCTGCATCATGGTTGAAAGTCATAGCTGGAATTCAATTGGGCTAAGGTAGTACCTACTCACATCACCACATTTCAAAGTGACCTTCCCAGTCACTGTTCCACACAAATAGTAAAACCACATCATCCTTCTTTATGGGAATGGCAAATTTATAAAACTGAAATGCAGAAGGATTATGGTTACAACCTCCAAAGTGCTGCCTGGGCCCTAGAATAGTTACTGATGGACAAGAGCCCTAAAATTTATTCTTTCATATATTTACTGAACACCTACTGATCAATCAACTATTATATGGAAGGTACTATGCTAATTGCTATATAATAACCCAAAAGGAACCTACATTCCAGAGGCTTGTAACTGCAGAAAGACCACTCAATCATTCATTCAACATATCTCTACTGGGAACCGTGGTGAACTTTACAGTCCAAATCCTCCTCTAAGTCACCCATTTCTCCAGTTGCCAGGAGTACAGACTGCTGATAGTTCACAACTGAGTTCCTCCCCAGGAATTACTCTAAGCTAAAAGAACACACGTCCTCCTTCTTGGAGGCATCTGCATCCAGTGACTGGTGCTATAGTACAAAGGCTCTTGAAGTCTCTTCTACAACTACATCACAATTCAATTTCTCCCTTTGCCCAGTGCAGCAACTCTCACTCATCACAGGTGTTGTTACTAATAGCACTTTTCAATTAACCTCCTGCATGCAAATGTCACAGTCATAGTCACCTGAGTAAGCCAACCTAGGACATTCACTGACAAATATGATTCTAGGAAGACAACTAAAAAATGGAACTTACAAGCTGGGTCACCTAGCTCCAAAATGAGAATCCCATCACTATTGTGCAGTTATGGTGCAACTATTTTAAAAAATCCCACTAATGGAGAACTGAGATAGAAATGAAAGCCTGACAGTAAAATACTACCAGAATAAGGTAGTAGAGATCCTAAGGGCCTCCAAAGTAATATAAAAAAGACTCTCATCTCCTGCAACCAAAGGGCAGAAAAGATGCAGTTTAGACCCAGGAAGAGCTACAGAGAAGGTTGAATTCTCCATGCCTCCATGTCTTTTATAATACAAGCAGGGTTCTGGTTGAGAAGGAGTGGGACGTGGAGACTTGAGATGGGAACATATTGGTCAATGCACTAGAAAATCTTGAATCTTTGGGTACATTCAGACTCCCCGGAATCCTCTAGCTATTCAAAAGTGGTCCACTCCTCTCCTTTAAAGGCCTGCACTCTCCAGCCCACTTTTGGTTAAAGATGGTACAGAAGCTGTTGTACTTGCAAAATAACACACATCTTAGGATGATCTGTCCCACCTTTTTTCCTGTCCACCAGATCATGGAGAAAGGTACAACAAACTGTCTGGGGTAATTCTGGGCCTGCTAAAATAAGTTAAAAACTATATGTCAAAGAAGCTGCACTACCTAGCCAACATTTCTCAGCAGGAACCAGGAGAGTTTACATAGGATTGCTTCCTGAATATGATGTATCAAGGAGAACAGAATGTGAAGTTGGAAAGGGATGAGTTTATCAAAATGCAAGCATTCTCCTGTGATCCAAGATTTACACCCCATCAAGGACCCCAGGAGACAGTGTCAGTATGCTGCTAAGATGGATTTTGGAAGCTTAGACAAAGCAGTAGCCCACACCTAATGAAGTAGAAATGGGACAGATGGCAAAGACAGTAATCAAAAGATTCAGAGAAGTGAGGCTGCTGGATTAGATATGAAACATGAAGCCAGAAAACCCACCCATCTACGGTGTTCTAAGACAAGGCCTAGAGGATAATCCATTTACCAAAGTGTTAAGTAACATGGCAGTAAGAGGGACACTAGTATCAATAAGAAGCTCGGTGACAGGTGTCTTTGGTTGTCCAGGGCAATCAGAGACCCTGCTAAAGAACTAGGCTTTCTGGTAACGATGGACATGAGAGGATCCCCAACTAAAAAAATCCAGGTAACTGAACCCACTGAAAAGAACCCGCTTAACTGAAAAAAGCAAGGTGAACACAACTGTCATAATAAATAGCAAGGTCAAAGTAATACTCAAGAAAGCTGACCTGTAAAGAACCTTGGAGATGGTTAATAGACATTCCAAATGTCATGATAAAACGGGCAGCCTTTGAAAATTGCTCAAGCTGTACAATGAAAAGCAATTAAGGATGAATGATCAAGAGGCTGGAGTGGATACCTCAATAAAAATTCACAAACTGTCTAATATCCAGACCTGAGCCTTTCTCAGACCTGGAATACACTGACTGATGGAAATGCCATATCCCCAGGAAAAATAATTCCATGACACCATGAAAAGTTACTTGGTAATGATTCTTCCATAAGGGACTTTTGTCCATTTACTCAAATAACCTCACACTTAGGAAAAAGAAATATCCAAACATTTGGATGAGAATTGTAGGACAGAGTCCAAATTAACATTCATATCAAAGCATCAAAATGGACCTCTGTTTTAGTGGGGCTAATATGGGTACATGCAATAAATGAAGCTCTGGCCCACACCCTGCTGACTATGGGTCCACTGGGTTCTGTGAAGCTAGCATCATTTCCCCAGTCTCTGAGTGTATAATTGGAATAAATACATGTGGTACTTGTTAGCTTTTTTAGTCTATAGGTTAAGAGCTATTATAGTGAGAAAAACCAAATGGAAGACTAAGAAACTGCCTTCTCATTCCCCTCTCCAGCCAAGATTGTACGCTGGGACATCCTCTCCAAAGTGAAGGAAAAATTAAAGCATCTCATAAACCCCACCACTATGGAGGACAGCATATTCCACACTTTGGAATACTGCTTCCATCCATTTACTGAGAGACTTAGATCTTTGAATGGATCCCAGAGCAGGAAAGAGATCTGCAACAGGTCCAAGGTATAATACAAGCACCCCTTCTACTTGGGGCATCAGACCTAACTGACCTTACGGTATTAGAGGTATCTGTGCTGACAATAGATGTGTAGAGTTTATGGTGAGCTCTAATAGGAGAATGGTAATATAGACTTCTAGGTCTATATTTGTAACAAGGTTTATTCTATCTACTGCAGAGATTCCTTGGCCACTTAAAAAGAGCTCCCTCATATGCTACTCACTACTAGCTGAAATAGCAGATCGTGTGGCCAGAGCTTATCAGATCATAGAGAGAATAGAGAATACCAGATCATGTGGCTAGAGCTTCCCATCAGAAGCTAGATTTCCAGACCCACCAAGGCATGATGTTCAGAGGACTCAGCAGAAATCCGTCATAAGATGGAGGAGTTACTCTTGGTATCAGGCATGAGAAAGTCCAGAAGACATAAATAAGCTACATGAGCAGGTGGCCAGACTCCCATGCCATCCTCCACTATTTTGTCAGTACCTGTCCCTCCAACTTATACAAATGGCACCATGGTAGGGGTGGGGAGGAAATGAAGGATGGCATATGACTTGGTGATAAAGAAGAAAAAAGGCCAAATGGTTCCATTAGATGACACATCACAAGCTGTCTTGTACTCACCTCCTCTCCTAAATGATGATCTAAGAAACTATCTTGAAACTGTGGTGCCAAGTGCCACCTGGTGTATAAACCACGTTGCTATGTGATAAAATAATTAGTTGCACCACTTCGTTTTATTCACTCATTCAATAGCTACTTACTGAGCCCATATTCTGTATTATCCTGGATATGAGGAGTACATCAATAAGTAAAACAGACAAAAATCTCTTCTTTCAGAAACTGAGTAGCAAGCAAAACAATGAATCTGTACCACTTTCTTATACCACGCACAAATATAAACTCAAAATGGACTAAAGACCTAAAATGTAAGGCCTGAAACCTTAAAACTTCTAAAAGAAAACATGGGCAGTAAGCTCTCGGACACTGGCCTTAGCTGTATTTTTCTGGATTTATTTCCCAAGGCAAAGGGAACAAAAACAAAAATAAATAATTGGGATTACATCAAACTAAAAAGCTTTTAAACAGTGAAGGAAACCAACAAAATTAAAAGGTAACCTACTGAATGGGAGAGATATTTGCAAGTGATATAACATTAAGGTGTTAATATACAAAATATATAAAGAACATATACAACTCAAGACCAAAAAGAACCCACAAATAATCCAATTAAAAACAGGCAGAGAGGGCGCCTGGGTGGCTCAGTGGGTTAAAGCCGCTGCCTTCAGCTCAGGTCATGATCCCAGGGTCCTGGGATCGAGGCCCACGTTGGGCTCTCTGCTCAGCAGGGACCCTGCTTCCTCCTCTCTCCTCTCTCTCTGCCTGCCTCTCTGCCTACTTGTAATCTCTCTCTCTGTGTGTCAAATGAATAAATAAAATCTTAAAAAAAAAAAACGGGCAGAGGACCTGAATAGACATTTTCCAAAGAAGATATACAGATAGCCAACAAACACATGATAAGATGCTCTCACTCAACCTCAGGGAAAGGCAAATTAAAACCACAATGAAATATCACCTCACACCAGGAAGAGTACAAAACCAAGAAGTGACAAGTGTTGGCGAGGATGTGGAGAAAAGGGAACCCTTCTACATTGTTGGTGGGAATGCAAATTGATGCAGCCTTTATGGAAAACAGAATGGGGGTCCTAAAATTTTAAAAATAGAAATACTATATGGTCTAGTAATTCCACTAATGGGTACCTACCAAAAGGATATGAAAACACCAATTTGAAAAAATATATGTATCCCTATGTTTATTGCAGCATTATTTACAATAGTCAGGATACAGAATCAACCAAAGTGTCCTTATAGATGAATGGATAAAAAGATGTACTATGTGTATATGATGGAATATTATTCAGCCATAAAAAAGAATGAAATATTGCCATTCACAACAACCTGGATGGACCTAGAGAATATTATGCTAAGTGAAATAAGTCAGACAGAGAAAAACAAATGCCATATGATTTTACTTACATGTGGGATCTAAAAAACAAAACAAAGAACAAGCAAACAAAAAATAGAAACAGATTCATAAACACAGAAAACTGGTGGTTGCCAGAGGGAAGGCAGGTGAAGGAAAGGGTGAAACAAGTAAAGGGGATTAAGAACCTCCCAGTTAAAAAATAAATAAGGCATGAGAATAAAAAGTACAGCCCAGGAAATAGAACTGAACAAATGCTGCTTACATTTAAGTGTAGGGTACAAAAAACACAAACAAGTGGGAGATACAGTATGTAAGGTAATAATTTCTATGAAGAAAAAGAGAGAAGTTAGAGGGATTGGAAGAGTCTGACTCATATACAGAGGTCAAGTTTTGAATAAGGTGGTTTGGAAAGGTCTCCATGAGAAGTTTTAACTTTTGAGCAAAGGACTGAAGCACTTATCTTTGGTATTAGCATTCTAAGCAGAAAAAAAGCAAATGCAAAGGACCAGAGTCAGTGGGCATCCCTGAAATTTCAGATAGGAAAAAGGCAAATAGGGCCACAATCTAGTGAGGGAGAAGTTGTTGGAGGTGAGTTCAGAAAGTAATGAGCTACCAGATTTTGTAGGTTTAGAGGCCATTATAAGGACTTGGAATTCTGCTCTTAGTGAACTAAGGAGCCACTGGAGGATTTTGAGCAGAGGATGGATGTGATCTTATATATGAAAATAGTTTTTCTGGTCTGTGTGTTGAAGATAGACTGTTGGTGGGATAATAATGGGAGCCCCAAATTGCCATAACCTAGGAAGGAGATAATGATAGCTTATAACAAGATAATGATGAAAGTGATAAGAAGTTGTATGAATTTGGATTTTTCAGAAATAATTTTTAATTATTTTTTTCAAAAATAATTTGCAGATTAAACATAGGATAAGGGAAACATACAAGGCTAAATGTTTTTGGCCTGAACCAAAGTGGATGGCCTTTCCATTATCTGAGAAGAAGAAAACAGGGAGAAGCAACTTGGAGACGGAAAATGAGGAATTTGCTTTTGTGCGTGTTAAAATTGAGATCTCTATTTATTAGATACCAAGTGGAGATGTTAAGACTCAACCAGTCTGGAGTATGTATTTGAGGTATGCAATTGGCTGAGGTATGAATTCAAGGATCATTATCAAGGAGATGGTATTTAAAGCCATGAGGCAGATGAAACCCCTAAGAGTACAAGTAGGTAGAAAAGCAAAGAAGCTCAAGCAGTTCCCAAGCATTTCCCTTTGGGAAGCTCAAAGATCCCAAGTGCCCCTTGGGATCACTCTACCATTAAGACTGGGGGCATCTGGAGCAATCCGCAGAAGAAGCTGAAAAGGAGCATCCAGTAAGGTCAGAAAACCAAGTGTGTGGTGTCCTGCAAGCCAAAGCATTTCTAGAAGGATGGAATGATCACCTGTCAAATGGCTCTGATAAATCAAGTATAACATGAAGATGGACAGCTGATCTTTAGAATTCCCAATGTGAAAGACATTGGCTTTGATGAGAGAAGTGTCTTTATCATTCTCTGTCAATAGTCAGATCAGGAATACACATACGGGTGTATCTCCCCTCCTCATTAGCTCCAACTCAGCAATATAGCTTTCATAGCCTTTGTAAAGATGAAAAAATCATCTTTCTTTCTATCCTTTCCCTTTTCTATTTCCTTATCCACCTCTCTCTTCTCCTTTCACCCTACATTTTGCATCTCCCTAAATAGAAAAATATGATAGTTGAAAATCTTCTAAAAATGCTAAGTAAACAAGTAGCATTCACCTCTAAATTTCTTTTTTTTGATTATTTTTTTTATTTTATTTTTATTCTTTGCCCAAGGGGCACAGGTCTGTGAATCATCAGGCTTACATCTTTCACAGCATTCACCATAGCACAAACCCTCCCCAATGTCCATAACCCATCCACCCTATCCCTACCCTCCCACCCCCCAGTAACCCTCAGTTTGTTTTGTGAGATTAGGAGTCTCTTATGGTTTGTCTCTTTCCCCATCCTCTAAATTTCTAACAGTTTCTTAACATTTTCCTTCCGAATACTGACAAGTGTTAACATCCACTTCTTATTATCTTTGCTTATCCACAGGAAACAGTTTTCAGGATAAGACATGCAACATGAAACTCATTTTTCTATAATCTAGCACGTAATTGCAAATTTTATTTCTACTATATTTTCATTTCAAAATGCACTATATGTTAAATAAACATTAATGTTCTTTTCCGGACTTTTTGGGAGCAAGAACCGTATCTTTTGTTTCATGTGCCCTCCTTCTCAGGTGCCTTGAATAGTGATTTGCATTTGGTAGGACTTTGGTTAATATTTGTAAAACTGAATTAATATTTTTCCTGTGGCTAAATGGGTTTAGTTCCAGAAAACTTACCTACAACTGAATTTTAGAACACAAACTACTTATAAGATAGCGATATGCTGTATGTGCCAAACCTTATGTCATAAAGCAGCAAGAATGGTGGTAAGGGGACAAGCATACGTCATGTCTCCAAATCAGGGGTTAAAAATCAAATGAAGGAGCACATAAGTGGGCCAGGTGAGGACCTAGGGAAAAAGACCAACATGTCCAGTCCAAGGGGGAGTTGCCACTCAATGCCAAATAATCGTAGTCATGCAAGAACACAAGCCTAGTGTGGTTGGATCCTCCTATTTCTTATAAGAAATTAGAAATTCAAGTGATAGCTCAGTTGTAAAATGTTGGCTATGAATCCAGTCTTCTTAAATGGAAGTGGAGAGGGGTCAAAAGCAACAGAAATGTTCATCAAAGACTTTTGTCACCTCTGCCCTAAGTAGGCATGAAGACTTTTGAGGAAAGGAACTAGTTTTATAGTTCAGCTTGCTGCCTGTCACCCATCTAAATGTGACCCTAGGACATTTTATAGGTCATAGATCTGCTGCCATCCTTCTAAAAGATTTATATTTAAGGAAGCTACATTATGATCCATAAATTACATCATTCAGTAGGAATGACATCCCCATCCATGTATCCATAGATACCAAGTATGTCCCTTCATGATGTAACCGCTCAGACCGCCTGAGATGTCCCCAGTAAGCAATCTACACGCATGTTCTATTATTACCTCATAAATACTCAGTATTGTGGAAGGCTGTCCTATTTTTAGTTCTTTCATAGATTATTCATGAAGAGTTGTAGACCATCTGTGAAATTTGACTAACCTTTCTTCAATTCTCCCAAAGCAGTGGATTCCTTTTGGTGTACCTCTGCCTTCTGGAAACTGTTTCCTTCCTGTTCTATTTCATTTAGCTGGAATCATCCTGGATGAATACTGGGCTGGTATCTTCAAAATACATGTGTGTGTGTGTGTGTGTGTGTGTGTGTGTGTGCGCGCGCGCGCGCACGCACATTTTGCAGCCATCACTGTAGGGCTGGAAACTGGTTTTAAAACTTGTCCTAAAAATCAGGGTCATAAACTCAAATGTAATTATTTATCTTCCTCTTAAACAAGAGAAAAGGTTTTTTAAAGCTCCCTAATGCATTTATTGGCTTTGCCCTGATGGAAGTAATTTGAACATATCCCTAAAACATTCGCCCCATTTCAGGCAAAACGTGGTTCTGGGATTGGGCACAAGCTAAGTACAACATGGCTTGGTGCTAAACTATGCTGACAAGTAAGAAGGTCTCTTCCTCCCTACTGTTCCAAGAAATAATGTAATATTGAAACACATTCTACTCTCCCAGAGCATTTTCCTTTCACAGGTCCTAACCTGTTTTCTTAAACTAACCCTAATACCTTTATCTTGGAGGAGGGCAGAGGACAACCCATTTTGGGATTTTTTGTTTTTTAATTTTCCAGCACATGTAAGCAATGAGTGAGCCAGAGTGAAGAAAACTCTAGTGGGGGATCCTTTGGCCTCAGTGGGAGATCAGGCAGCTCTCCAGCTCTCAGTGGTTGCTCTCATCCTAACCTCCAGCTGGCTGGAAGGTTCCTTTTAGATTTTTGGGTTGTTTTCACATAAGTGATATTATTCAATGTTTCTGGCTGTCCTGTAAGTTTGGGAAACAGAAGAGGCACTGATTATACCCCTTTAACAGGTGAAAAAAATTGAAGACCAGAGTTAAATGGTGGTGGAAGGAGAACCAGAAATAGTTCTCCTGAGTCACTCCATAGATCTCCTTTGCTATTTATGGCTGCCTTTCCTAGACCAATCCAGCTGCAAAAAGCGTATTCCAGATTGAAAACTTGTCCTTTTCTTTACCTGGAAGGTTCTTCACATGGAGGGCTGTCTTCACATCATTCAGCATCAACTCAGATGCCACTGTGCATCCTGATCGTTCTGTCTAATGTCACTCCTACTTCTTTGCCAGTCACTCAGTCACAAGATATTTTCCTCTTGATAGCACTGAATTATCTTCTCTATTTACTTTTTAACCACAGGTGTGAGTTTTCTATCTTCCCTCATATTAGGAGATATTTACCGTAAAAGCCAAGAAGATGTCTCTCTTGTTCATTCCTGGGTCTCCATACATTTTGGAAGTATTCAATAAATAGCTGCTAAATAAATTTCTTCCCAATAACTTGATTTATTGTACACTTTAATCAGTAAAAAAAATCACAATAAATGGGAAGGTGTTGTATCAGAAATCAGAAGATGGGATCTAGTAGGAGTCTCCACTATTTAAAAGTGGCCATGGGCTGACACATTGGTTCCTATATGGCAGCATATGGTTGAAACATCCTAGACCGCATGCATTATTTATTACTTGCCACTTCCCCTTTGAACTCTCATGTCTCACCAACCAATTCTCTTCCTAAATTAAGCACATTACCCTTTCCTCACAGTGAAAAATTCTAGTGATGCTTATTCTTAACAGTTGAGAAAAGAGAAAATAGCTTTACCAAAATCTTTGGCTTAACTATTACACATTTAACCAGCCCATGAGGTAACATATTTCCCTAATTCCTAAAAGTCCTGATCCTAGCTGACTACAGAAAGCCCAGTCTTTTTTTTTTTTTTTTTTTTTTTTTTAGAAAGCCCAATCTTTTTTCAGGTTTCCTTGTCCACATGTCTCTAGAAACCTCCAGAAAAACTCTGTATGATTCTCATGTCTAGCCTACCTGTGGCTGGCTACTGCTGCCAGCCAGCTGGCCTTGTGCTACTGCTCTGTTCCTCCACAGATTTCCTCTTATCATCTGAAATCATTTTCTGTCTGGCTGCTGTTGCCTAACACTGAGACATTTTGCCTCTACTTTGGTAACAGACCTTACTTTCAGGTCTCCATTACTGTGGAGACCAAGATATAGCTCTTAGCATGTGCTGGAGACAGGAGAGAGCAGACAAGAATAGTAACAATAAAGAACTTAAAGGCAATATAAGTTATGGCTACTCTCAGAATTCACAAAGTCTTCCTCTGGAAACTTCCTTGATTTCTTCTGTTTATAATTTCTTTCTTCTTGCTTACTTTGGGTTTCCTTTATTCTTTTTCTACCTTCTTCAAGTGGAAGCTTAAATAATTGATTTTAGACCTCTTTTCCAATATAAGCTTTTAAAGACATAAATTTCCCTTTAAGCAGTGCTTTAACCGCATCTCACTAATTTTGAGATACTGCATTTTCATTCAGTTAAAAATATTTTCTAATTCCCTTGTGATTTCTTCCTTTATAAGTTAATTAGAAATGTGTAGCTTCATTTTCAAGTACTGCATGATTTTCCAGATACCTTTTTTGTTATTTATTTCTAGTTTAATTTCAAAATCTTTTAAGTTAGTTAAGGTTTATTCTATCACCCAGAATAGAGTCTACCTTGTTGAATGTTCAATATGCACTTTAAAAGAATATGCATTCTCCTGAAGCTGGTTGAAGTGTTCCATATGTGTTTGTTCTAATAAGAAGGGATTTTTGAAATCTACTATTACTTCATATTTTTCAATTTATTCCTTCCCGTTCTATCACTTTTTACTCCACGTATTTTATAATATCTGTTATTAGGTCCACACATATTTAGGATTATTAAGCTTTCTTCAATAAATGCATTTGTTCATTATTAAAAACTCTTCTTCATCTCTTATGATTCTTTGTTCTGAAGTTATCTTTATCTAATAATATACACTAATTTATATTTCTTATACTGCTTTCATGCTATATCTTTTTGAGTTTTTTTTTTCATTTTTAACCAATCTCTCTCTTTCTTTTAAATATTTTATTTATTTGAGAGAGAGAAAGAGCATGAGTGGGAGGGGCAGAGGGAGAGGGAGAAGCAGATTCCCCACTGAGCAGGGAGCCCAATGCCAGGCTCTATCCCAGGACCCCAAGATCATGACCTGAACCAAAGGCAGAGGCTTAACCTACTGAGCCACCCAAGCACCCCTTAACCAGTATCTTTTTGTATAGTTAAGTTGTTTCTTGTAGACAGCATATTTTTGGGTCTAACTCTTATCTAGTTTGACAAAAATTTCTGCCTTTAAATTGGAGTGTTCAGAACATTTAACTTGAATATAACTATCAATAGGTTTGGTATAAATCTACCATGTATCTTTTCCCCTTTTTCTTGTGTCTTTCAGGTTGGATAGGTTTTATGACTTTATCTCCACTATTTGTTAATTAGTTCTACATTTCATTTTTATGTTTTAGGCCGGCTGGCTCTGTAGTTTACAAATGCATCTTTAACTCATCACAGTCTACCTCCAACTATCATACCACTTCACATAGAACATAAAAACCTTACAGCAATGTACTTTTAAATGCCCAGTGAATACTCCATGCTATTGTTGTAAATCATTTTATTTTACAAAAAGTATAAACCTCATAATACATTGTTGTTAATTTAACTTTAAATAGAAAGTTCCCCTTAAAAAATTTTGAAACAGTGGGGTTAAGAGTCATATGTATATACACATACTTACTACTTTCAACATTTTCATTCTTTTGTATAGATCCAGATTTTATCTGGTGTATTATTTCATCCTGAAGAACATACTTTAACATTTCTTATAGTGAAGGTCTTCTGGCAATAAATATACTAAGCTTTGGTGTTTGGGGAAAGGTCTTTATTTTACCTTCATTTGTGAAGAACGGTTTTAGTGAATATAAAATTCTACAATAACACTTTAATTTCAGCACTTTAAAGGTACAACTGCCCTATGGCTTTACTTCATTTCTCACAAAAAGTCAGTGGTATTTCTTATTGTTAGTGCCCGTATATAATGTGTCTCTCTTCTCTGGATGCTTGCAAAATTTCTCTTTATCACTGATTCTTTGCAATTCATTATGATATTGCCTTGAGGTGTGTGTTTTCTGAGTGGTGTCTATTTACCTTCTTGAATCTGTGAATTAATAATCTGCATCAAATATAGAACATTTTTGTCATTATTTCTTCAAAGTATTTTTGTTCTTTCCTTCTCTTCTCTCCTTCTGAGACTGTACTTACAGTTTTTTAGACCACTTGTTGGCCCATCAGTTCTTTTTTTTTAAAGATTTTATTTATTTATTTGGCAGAGAGAGCAAGATTACAAGTAGGCGGAGAGGCAGACAGAGAGAGAGAGGAGGAAGCAGACTCCCTGCTGAGCAGGGAGCCCAATGCGGGACTCGATCCCAGGACCCTGAGATCATGACCTGAGCCGAAGGCAGAGGCTTTAACCCATTGAGTCACCCAGGCACCCCTGGCCCATGAATTCTGAAGTTCTGTTTACTGCTTTCATCCTTCTTTCTTTCTGTGCTTCCCTTTAGCTAATATCTGTTGCTTCACATTCATTGACCATTTCTTGTAAAGTACTTAATAAAGTGGTAATACCATCCAGTGAAACTTTAATTTCAGATACTTTTCACCATTAGAAGTCTTATTGGTTTCCCTTTATATCTTCCTTTTATCATCTGGCCATGTCCCATATCTCCTCTAAATACTTGAGCATATTGGACATTATTTATAGTGGTCATTTTAATGTTCTTGTCTGGTAATTTCAGCATTTCTGTCATTTTTATGTCTATTATCTTTTACTGATTTTTTTTCTCATTTGGATTTTTTATTTCTATAGAACCATCTCTCCTCCCCCACAAACATGGAAGAAACATAAGCTTTTGAAAAGGGGGACAAATATCCTTTGCACAGTAGCTTATGGAGCAGTGCCAGCTCTGATAAGAAAAAAAAAGGGCAAAGAATTCAGGATACAGAGAGGTCAAAGCCCCTCATCCATTAAAGTGATGCTATAGACCTCCAATTATCTCTTGCAGACCAGGAGACAGAAGGCCATTAGCTTATAGTACTTTTGGCCTGACAGTGAATCCTGCATCTCTTCATGTATCTAACCCATGAACACCACCAAAGGGGTCTTTGTAGTCAGGGAGTGTTTCCACATAGAGCTTTCATTCCTCTTCTTCGTGTCCCACACATTCATCAACTGAGACTTAATGATTTGTCTTAAAGTCTCTCACCGGAATTGAGAATGAGAAATTTATTGACCAGGCTTTCCTATTCCATGGACAAGTAAAAGGGAATATGATATTTTCTGCTCAGCACCCACTCCCACAGCATCGTGAAGTTCTGTCCATCAAAAGGCAGGGACCCCCCGAACAAGGGATGTACATAGGATGTATATAGTATATAGGATGACTCTTGGGCTCCACACATACACCTCCAGTCCATGGTGTACTTATCAACCTGGAAGAATTCTAGGGCAGCGTGGTGGGTGGTGTGGGGGGAGGGTTGCTCACAGAAGGTATCTAACCTTCTAACTTGCTATCATTTCTGAAGCAAAACACTGCAATCTTGATATTCATGTGAGTATCCAGAGCAAGTGTTCTGCCTTTAAGTCTCTACAAACAATATCTTTTTGGTTGCAGTTCTGTCTATCAGACACTGACAGAGTTTCCTTCAGGCCTCTTCCCCTTACACACTGCTGAAGGAGTTCCATTGGGTTTCATCAATGATCTTCTCAGCCACCTCTTTTGCAGTCAGGATGTGTTAGACCAACTTAGCCTTTACCAAGATACCATTGCTGATGGTCTCAAGGAGTCAGCAGTTGCAGCGTGGGTCTCCTCCTCGGCAGAGATGACAGAGAGGCCTGGCAACATTATGGACTTACTGCTAAGGTTAGAGTTAAAGTATCCAAAAATCCACTTAAAGTTGAGCTAAGTTGTCTAGAGGCTCTGTCCAATTCACTTAAAAAGAAAATCACTTCAAAACCCCATCTAACAAACTGATCTTTTAATGGAATCAAAACACAATGTCAAACAAAAATAAAAATAAACAAAATAAACACAAATTTTTAATAAAGATATTTATTTATTTATTTATTTATTTATTTATTTGACACAGAGAGGAATCAGATCACAAGTAGGCAGAGAGAGGAGGAAGCAGGCTCCCTCCTGAGCAGAGAACCCGATGTGGGGCTCCATCCCAGGACCCTGAGATCATGACCTGATCTGAAGGCAGAGGCTTTAACCCACTGAGCCACCCAAGTGCTCCAATAAACACAAATTTTAAAAGACAGAAAAAATATATAAGTAGAAAAAATGAGAAAAAAAGAAAAAATGAGAAAATGAAGAGTGAATGAAAAAGAAAAATTAACAACAAACAAATGCGATACATTTTAAAAATCCGCAATGACAAGGAAGAAAACTAAATTTGGTCAAAGTCCCTCAAGTCTCTGAAAACCATCTTCTTGGACTGGGAGGATCAAAAACTCAGGTCAAAAAATTAAAATTATATCAAGCATCCTCCCACAATGGTATGAAACTAGAAATCAATTACAAGAAAAAAATCTGGAAAGAACTCAAATATAAGTAATATGTTACTAAACAATCTAACTAATATATTACTAAACAATGAATGGGTCAACTGAGAAAGCAAAGAGGAAATTAAAAAATATATGGAAACAAATGAAAATGAAAATACAGTGGTCCAAAATTTGGGGGACACAGCAAAAGGAGTTCTAAGAGGGAAATTATAACAATACAGACCTACCTCAAGAAACGAGAAAAATCTTAAATAAACACCCTACACTTATATATAAAAAGGCTAGAAAAAGAACAAAGTCCAAAGCTAGCAGAAGGAAGACAATAATAAAGATTAAAGCAGGAATAAATAAAATAGAAAATAAAAAGCAACTTAAAAGGTCAGTGACACCAGAGAAATAACAACTGATACCACAGAAATAGGAAGTATTATAAGAGAATATTATTAAAAATTTTATGCCAATACACTGAACAACATAGAAGAAATGGATAAATTCCTAGAAATATATAATCTTCCAAAACTGAATCAAGAAGAAATAGAAAATATGAACAGACCAATTATAGTGATGAAATTGAATCTCTAAACAAAAAAAACTCCTAACAAAAAAGTGTCAGGGTGAGATGCCTTTATGGGTTAATTCTACCAAATATTTTTAAAAAAGTTAATACCTACTCTTCTCGAGATATTCCAAAAAATAGAAGAGGAAGGAAAACTTCCAAATTCATCCTATGAAGTTATCATTAACACGATTCCAAAACCAGACAAAGATACCAAAAACAGGGGCACCTGGGTGGCTCAGTTGGTTAAGCATCTGCCTTCAGTTAAAGTTATGATCTCAGGGTCCTGGAATTGAGCCCCACATTGCTCAGTAAGGAGCCTGCTTCTTGCTCTCCCATGCTGCCCCTCATGATTTCTCTTGCTATCACCCAAATAAGTAAATAAAATCTTTAAAAAAAAAAAAGGAAAAAGAAAAGAAAAGCAAAGAAAAAAGTTACAGAAAAAAAATACTGAAAACAAAACAAACAAACAAACTCTAGGCCAATATCTCTGAACATAGATGCAAAATCCTCAAAAAAATATTAGCAAATTAAACTCAACTATACATTAAAAAATTATTCACCATAATCAAGTAGGATTTATTCCAGGGATGCAAGTGTGGTTCAGTATTTGCAAATGATCTGATGTGATAAATAACATTATCAAAAGAAAGATTTAAAAATATGATAATCTCAATAGATGCATAAAAAGCATTTGACAAAATACAAAATCCATTCCTGATAAAAACTCTGGACAAGTGGGTTTAGAGGGGACATACCTCAACATAATAAAGACCATACATGAAAACCCACAGCAAACATCATACTCAATGGCGAAAAAGTGAAAGATTTTTCCTCTAAGATCAGGAACAAAAGAAGGATGTGCATTCTCCCCCACTTTCATTTAACACAGTACTGGAAGTCCTAGGTGCAGCAATCAGACAAGAAAAATAAATAAATAAATAAATAAATAGCCTCCAAATCAGCAAAGAAGTAGAACTATCAGTATTTGTAGATGACATGATACTATATATAGAAACCCTAAAGACTCCACCAAAAAATATTATAACTGATAAATAAATTCAGTAATGTTGCACGACACACAGTGCCTAGGTAGCCAGTTGGTTAAGCACCTGCCTTTGGCTCAGGTCATGATCTCAGGGTCCTGGTATTAAGCCCCACATTGGGTTCCCTGCTCAGTGGGGAGTCTGCTTCTCCCTCTCCCTCTGCTCCTCCCCCCACTTGTGCTCTCTCTCCCTCAAATAAATAAAATCTTTTTTTTTAAAGTTTCAAGATACAAAATTAATATATAGAAATCTGTTGGATTTCTATATATTAAAAACAAAGTAGCAGATGAGAAATTAAGAAAAACAATCCTATTTATAATCACACCAAAACTAATAAAATACCTAAGAATAAACTTAATGAAGGAGCTGAATGATTTGTATTATGAAAACTATAAAACATTGGTGAAAGAAATGGGAGATGACCCAAAGAAATAAAAAGTTATTTCATGTTTGTGCATGGAAGAAAAATACTGCTAAATGTTCATGCAACAAAAAACAAGCTACAGATTCAATGGACTCTCCCTCAAAATACCAAGAGCAATTTTCACAGAACCAGGACAAACAATATGAAAATTTTGAACTATAAAAGACCCTGAAAAGCCAGAGCAATCCTAAGAAAGAGCAACAAAGCTGGAGGTATCACAATCCCGATTTCAAGATACACTACAATGAAAAAAAAAAAAAGATACACTACAGTGTTATAGTAATCAAAACAGCATAGTGCTAGCATAAAATTATACATGAACAATGAATCATGGAACACTACATCAAAAACTAATGATGTACTGTATGGTTACTAACATAATAAATAAATAAATTAAATATACATTACATGTATATTTTATATATATTATATACATTACATATATATTATACATATGTATACACACACAAAGACCAATGGAATAAAACAGATCCTAGAAATAAACCCATGCTTATATAGTCAATTAATTTTGACCAAGGAAGAAAAAATATACAATGGGGAAAAGACAATCTCTTCAATAAATGACACTGGGAAAACTGCACAGCTACATCCAAAAGAATGAAACTAAACCACTTTCTCATATCGTATACAAAAATAAAATCAAAATGGATTAAAGATCTAAATGTGAGAACTGAAACCATTAAACTCCTGGAAGAGAACATAGAGAGTAAACTCTTGGATATAGGCCTTAGCAACATTTTTCTATATATGTCTCTTCAGGCCAAAAAATTCAAAAGCAATAATAAACTATTGGCACTATACCAAAATAAAAAAGCTTTTGCACAGTAAAGGAAAGTGTAAAAAAGAGAGAGAGAGAGAGAGAGAGAAAGAAAGAGAGAGAGAGAGAGGGAGAAAGAAAGAAAGAAAGAAAGAAAGAAAGAAAGAAAGAAAGAAAGAAAGAAAGAAAGAAAGAAAGAAAAAGAGTAGCCTACTGAATGGGAAAAGATATTTGTAAATGATATATCCAACAAAAAGTTAATATCAAAAGATACAAAGAACTTATATAACTCAACACTAAAAAAAACAAAAACAAAAAAAATAATAATCCAATTAAAAGATGGGCAGAGGACCTGAATGGACATTTTCCCAAAGACTTACAAATGGCCAACAGACACATGAAAAGGTATACAATATCATTCATCATCAGGGAAATGCAAATCAAAACCACAATGAGATTGTCTTACATCTGTTAAAATGGCTAGATTCAAAAAAGGCAGGAAATAAAAAATGTTGATGAAGATATGGAGAAAAAGAAACCCTTATGCACTGTTGGTGGGAATGCAAATTGGTGTAGCCATTGTAGAAAACAGGATGGAAGTTCCTCAAAAAATTTGAAATAAAAATGCCATACAACCCAGTAATTCCACTACTGGCACTTATTGAAAAAGTATGAAAACGCTAATTTGAAAAGATACATGCATCCCTATGTTTACTGCAGCAATATTTATAAGATACGGAAGCAATCCAAGTATCCATTGATAGATGAATGAATAAAGATGTGAGATATATATGTGTATATGATGGAATATTACTCTGCCATAAAAAAGAATGAGATCTTGACATCTGCAACATGGATGGAGCTAGAGGGTATTGTGCTAAGTCAAATAAGTCAGACAGAGAAAGACAAATATCATATGATTTTGCTTATATCTGGAATCAAAAAAATGAAAAATCAAATGAACTCTTAAATACAGAGAATAAACTGCTGGTTTCCAGAGGGGAGGTGGAGGGGGAATGAGTGAAATAGATAAAGGAGATTAAGAGTTAGGAACTTCCAGTTATAAAATAAATTTCACAGAGATAAAAAGTACAGTATAGAGAATATAGTCAATAATATTTTAATAATGCTGCATACTGACAGATGGTGACTATATTTACCATGGTGAGCATTGAGTAACAGAATTGCTGAATTGACACGTTGTATTCCTGAAACTATATAACACTGTTGTTAATTTTATCTCAATAAAACTGGTCACAGCTGGGAATAATTCATAGAATTTTGCTCACTTTGGGCCTTAAAGACCCTCCAATCTTTTAAAAAATTATTGAGGACTCAAAAGAACTTTTTCTTGTGGGAAATGGCTACTGATACTTAAATTTTTAGAAAAAAAAACCTATAGGATGTTTCAGTAGCCTTTTCACTTCTAATATGAAAAGTTCCAGGAATTTTGGGATTTTAAGAACTCATAATGTCTACAATTTCAATTACAAATTTATTTTTTCTTTAAACTTTGAATAATTGGTATCAAAATGATGCCACAACTTAATCTGCATCATGATGCTATACAAAAATGTTCTGTTGCATAGACACAATAAGGTACAATATTACTATCTATAAAGCTGAGAGGAAACTAACTTTCACCATATTTTAATTAATTATAGCTTTGCCTAGCTTTCTTTGGAGTAGATTCCTGCCTTTTTACACTCGTACCTCAGACCTCTGCAATAGCTCCGAGTCCTCCCCAGGTCTTTTTCCTCAGAGAGCCACAAAACTCCTTCCCCCACCTCCTTCAGCCTTGGTCAAAATGCCATTTTCTTAAGTGCTATCTCTATTTGGTCTTGCCACACTACCTGCACAACCTACCCACTATTCCCATCTACTGCTTCCCATTTAAAAAAAAATGTATTATAGGAATTTTTCAAATATACACAAAATTAGATAAAATAATATAAAGACCCTTATCATCCAACAAGGATTATCAAATTTTTGCAATCTGATTCTATCTTATCCACAAATGCTTCAGTCTACATCTTTAAATGACAAATACTTTTATTTCTTTGGAAACACAGCCAAATGCCATCATCAAATCTAACAAAATTAACAATACCATATATTATCAGTCAATTTTCTCATTTACCCTTGTCTTCGAAGTGTCTTGGTACAGCTGGTGTCTTTGAATAAAGGCCCAAACAAAATATACACAGAAAAATATCACCATTCAAAATACTACATGTTTTACTTAATTATTTGCTTATTGTTTATGTTTCTCATAGAATATCAACCAAATATCAACTCCACAATATCAATTGTCAATATCAATTATATTTCCTTTTTCACTTTTTCTAGTGGCTGGTGTTGAATTTGCAGTGTACATTTACAACTAATCTAAGTCCTCTTTCAAATATTTTATGTGTAAAAAAAAATTTTTAAAGGGGGGGGTGCCTGGGTGGCCCAGTGTGTCAAATATTTCATGTAGAGTATAATTACCTTATTACAGAGTATATCTAATTCCTCTTTCATAACATTGTTGTCACTCACTTCACTTATCTATAAACTATAATCACTTCACTTATCTATAAACTATAAACACTGGTATCATCATTTTGAACAAACAAACAAATTTGTTAGGTTAATTAAAACTAAGAAAAATATAAGATTTTATTTTGCTTTTACTTTTTCCTTTTCTAATACTTTTTCTTTGTTTATATAGATCCAAATTTCTGACCTATAGTACTTTCCTTCTTTTTGAAGAATTTCTTTCAATATTTCTATTAAGGCAGGCCCTGGATTTCCCCCAGTTTTTGCTTGGCTGAGAAAGTTTTTAGTTCTCCTTTTTTTTTGAATAATGATTTCACTGGATACAACATTCCTGTATCATTTGGCCATTTTTTTTCTTTCAACACTTTATTTCACTCTATTCTCTTGTTTTTCTGGTTACTGAAGTGAAATCTGACATAATTTTAGTTTTCCTTCTCTATAGGTAATGTATTTTTTTCCTCTGGATAAAGAGGAATTTTTCCTTTGTCTTTGGTTTTCTGGAGTTTGAATATGATATACCCAGGTTTTCATTTTTTAATATTTGTCCTTCTTGATGTTCTCTTAACTCCCTGGATCTACACTTTGGTATATGTTATTAAGTTTGGAAAATTCTCAGTCATTATCATTACAAGTATTTCTTCTGTCCCTTTTTCTCTTTCTTCTTCTGGTATTCTTATTACACATATATTACACCTTTTTGAATTGTTTTGCAATTCTTGCATAGTCTGTTCTTTGACATTCTCTTTTTCTTGTTGCATTTTGGTTTTGGAAGTTCCTGTTGTCGTTTCTTCAAGCTCACTGATTTCTCTTCCTTTGGCCATTTCTAATCTACTGATGAGCCCATCGCTGTCATTTTTTCACTTCCATTACAGTGTTTTTTATTTCTAGCATTTCCTTTTGATTCTTTCTGTATCTTAGCAATATTAGATTTCCACTTCTCCACTTACATCACACTTATATTCTTGTGTATTTTCTACTTTTTCCAATTGAACCCCTAGCATATTAATCATAGATTTTTAAAAATTCCTGGTCTGTTAATTTTAATACCTCTGATATATCTGAGTCTGATTCTGATGCTTACTCTGTCTTTTCAAACTGTGTCTTTGTGTTTGAGTATGCCTTGTAAATTTGCTGAGTGTTGAACACAATGTACTGGGTTAAAAAAATATAAGGTAAGTTGGCCCTATTGATATAATGGGGAGAAAACGTTCTATAATCCTATGATTAGTCCTCAGTCCTTTAGTGAGCCTGTGCTTCTGAGCTCTTTCCTTCATAAATGCTTTATATTTTTTCATTTTAATTTGTTTCGTGTTCACTCTTAGGTCAGGTAGCCTAGAGAGGGATACAGTTGGGTATTTTCCTTTCCCCAGGTCAGTTAGGTTCTGATAAAACTCCAGTTGGCTAGGTTCTGGTAAAATAGTTTCTCTTGAAGGCAAACCTTTTTAAGAAGAACAGAATGCACCAACTTGAATTCCCACCAACAGTGTAAGGGGGTTCCCCTTTCTCCACATCCTCTCCAACACTTGCTGTTTCCTGTCCTGTCGATTTTGGCCATTCTAACTGGTGTAAGATGGTATCTCAATGTGGTTTTGATTTGAACTTCTGATGGCTAATGATGATGAATATTTTTTCATGTGTCTGTTAGACATTTGTATGTCTTCTTTGGAGAAGTGTCTGTTCATGTCTTCTGCCCATTTTTTGACATGATTAACTGTTTTTATGGATGTTGAGTTTGAGGAGTTCTTTACAGATCTTGGGTATCAGCCTTTTGTAGTGTCATTTGTGAATATCTTTTACCATTCCGTGGGTTGCCTCTTTGTTTTGTTGATTGTTTCCTTTGCTGTGCAGAAGCTTTTTATCTTGATGAAGTCCCAAAAGTTCATTTTTGCTTTTGTTTCCTTTGCCTTTGGAGACATGTCTTGAAAGAAGTTGCTGTGGCTGATGTTGAAGAGGTTACTGCCTATGTTCTCCTCTAGGATTTTGATAGATTCCTGCCTCACATTGAGGTCTTTCATCCATTTTGAGTTTATTTTTGTATATGGTGTGAGAGAATGGTCAAGTTTCATTCTTCTATACATAGCTGTCCAATTTTCCCAGGACCATTTATTAAAGAGACTGTCTTTTTTCCATTGGATATTTTTTCCTGCTTTGTCAAAGATTATTTGACCATAGAGTTGAGGGTCCATAGCAGACTCTTCATTCTGTCCCATTGGTCTATGTGTCTGTTTTTGTTTACCATGCATTTTGTGTACCAGCATTACCATGCTGTTTTGGTAATCACATCTTTGTAGTAAAGCTTAAAATCAGACAATGTGATGCCCCAGCTTTGTTTTTCTTTTTCAACATTTCCTTAGTGATTCAGGGTCTTTTCTGATTCCAAACAAATTTTAGGATTTTTTGTTGGTGCAGCCACTTTGGAAAACAGTGTGGAGATTCCTCAAAAAATTAAAAATATGACCCTCCATACACACAGAAATAGCTCCAGAACTATACATCATTAGTTTTTGATGCAGTGTTCCAGGATTCACTGTTTATGTACAACACCCAGGCACTACTGGGTATTTACCCCAAAGATATAGATGTAGTGAAAAGAACAGTCATATGGACCCCAGTGTTCATAGCAGTAATGTCCACAATCACCAAACTGTGGAAAGAGCCAAGAAGCCCTTCAACAGATGAAAGGATAAAGAAAAATATGGTCTATATATACAGTGGAATATTATGTAGCCATCAGAAAAGATGAATACTCAACTTTTGTATCAACATGGATGGGACTGGAGGAGATTATGCTGAGTGAAATAAGTCAAGCAGAGAAAGTCAATTATCATATCACTTCACTTACTTGTGGAGCATAAGGAATAACACAGGATATCAGGAGAAGGAAAGGAAAAGTGAATTGGGGGAAATCGGAGGGGGAGACAAACCATGAGAGACTGTAGACTCTGAAAAACAAACTGAGGGTTTTAGAGGGAAGGGGGTGAGGGGATGGGCGAGCCTGGTGGTGGGTATTAAGGAGGGCACATATTGCATAGAGCACTGAGTGTTGTACATAAACAGTGAATCCTGGAACACTGCATCAAAAACTAGTAATGTATAGTTCTGGAGCTATTTCTGTGTGTATATCTCTCACAAATTCTAGCCACTCCAGCCTTTCTTAAGGTCTCTGGGTCTTCAACTCAACAAGACTACTGGGCTGTTTGGATTTCCATTCCCTGTACCATGACTTGAAAATGTTTTCAGGCATAGAACCAGAGCAATTGTACAGCTCACTTCATGTGCTTATCTTCTTTCAAAAATCTCAATCCTGCATTGTGTTTAATGTCTGAAAACAATTGTGTCGTATATTTTGTCCAGCTTTCTAATTGGTAACAATAAGAGATACAGGATGGGAAGATAGTGGCAGAGTAGGGGGACTCTAGGCTCACCTCATCCCCTGAACACAATTAGATAATTATAAAATCATCCTAAATATCCTGGAAATCAACCTGAAGACTGAATGAACAAACTGTACAACTAAAGGGAGCAAAGGGGCCACATCAAAGAAGGCAGGAGATGTGGAGACCTGGTTTAAGGGAGAAATGGATCATGAGTGCTGTTCAGGGAAGGAGCTATGGTCATAGAGAAGGGTGAAAGAGAGAAGAGCACACAAGGGAATGTACAAGGAGAACATTTCCAAAGATACTGGCTTGGAAAACAAGAGGAGCTGAATTTTGTAAGCTCTTGCAACCAGTGGGGATTAAACCTAGAGTTTTAAAGGTCAGCAGGCTTGACTGGAATAGTGTGAAAATGAACTTTTGGGATTTCATCAAGATAAAAAGCTTCCGCACAGCAAAGGAAACAGTCAACAAAACAAAGAGGCAACCCACATAATGGTAGAAGATATTCACAAATGACACTATGAAGGGCTGATATCCAATATCTTAAAGAATTTCTCAAACTCAACACCCAAAACAAACAAACAAACAAACAAACAAAAACACAGATAATCATGTCAAAAAATGGGCAGAAAACATGAACAGACACTTCTCCAAAGAAGACATACAAATGTCTAACAGACACATGAAGGCAGGAAAACAACCTTAGGGGCAGACAGCATGGAAACAGTGATCTAAAGAATGCCTGGAGCACACAGTGGAGAGTTTATCTGCCCTCTCCAGAGTGCATCCCTGAGAAACAACATTCCCAGAGATGCCTCTCCTGGAACAAAGGAGTTGACCAGTGTCATTTCCCTCCACCACCCCTCAGCATGAACACAGAGCCAACTGCAGAAAGCAGCCCAGCACTCTTTGCCTAACTTGCTTACACCAAGCCTCACACCCCTTTGCTCTTGGTGGTACTGCCCTTCTTAGTCAAGCTTGTCTCAGTCCCAGCATGGCAGGCCCCTCCCCCAGAAGACTAACACAAAACCTGCCCAAAACACATCTCCCAACCAGAGAGTTCTGCAGGGACTCAGCTCTGGTGGGGTTGATGTCAGGCCTCATTTCAGAAGCAGACCAGAGCACACTTAGTTAAAATTCACCACACTCAGGCCAAGGACCAAATACTGTCCATAGCAGGAAGGATAACCTCTTTATATGACTGGCCTAAAAGACAGAGCAGCTGAAAGACAACAACAGAGTGCATGCATCACACATCAGACACTGCCTAAAGTGCCAGGTCCTGGGCAGTACATGACCTCATCTTCATAAGGCCATTACTCTCAGGAGCAAGAGACATAACTGGCTTTTCTAATACACAGAAGTAGGCAGAGACTTAGACAAAATGCCAAGATGGAGGAATTTATCCCAAATGAAAGAACAAGATGAATTCATGGCCAGAGATCTAAGAGTAACAGATATAAGTAGCATGCCTGATAGAGAATTTAAGACAATAATCAAGAATATTCGCTGGGTTTGAGAAAAGAAAAGAAGACATAAAGGAGACCCCTAAAACAGAAATAAAAGAATTTAAAAAGAATCAGTCAGAGATGAGGAATGGAATAAATGAGGCGGGAAACAGGCTTGATGCAATGAACAGCAGGCCAGAAGAAGCAGAGGAATAATTACTGACCTAGAAGACAAAATAATGGAAAATAGTGAGGATGAATGAAAGAGAAAAAAGAGAACTATGCAACACAAGAACAGACTTAGGGAACTCAGTGACTCCATCAAATGTAATAACATTTTATTATAGGAATCCCAGAAGAAGAGAAAGTAAAGGGGGCAGAAAGTTTATTTTAAGAAATAACAGCAGAAAACTTCCCTAATCTGGGGAATGAAACAGACAGCCAGATCCAGGAGGCAAAGAGAACTCCCATCAAAATCAACAAAAGCAGGCCAACACCAAAACATATTATAATTAAATCTGCAAAATATAATGATAAAGAAGAAAAATTTAAAAGAAGTGAGGTACATATAAGGGAAAACCCATAAGGCTATCAAGGTATTTCTCAACAGAATCTTTGCAAACCTGAAGGCAGTGGCATGATATATTCAAAGTGCTAAATGGGAAAAATCTGGAGCCAAGAATACTCTATCCAGCAAGGCTATCATTTAGAATAGAAGAAGAGATAATTTCCCAGACAAACAAAAACTAAAGGACTTCGTGACTATTAAATCAGCCCTGCAAGAAATATTAAAGGGTACTCTTTGAATGCAGAGGAGAGACCAAAAATGACAAAGACAAGAAAAGGTCAGAGAAATCTCTACAAGCAATGACAAAACAAGTAATAAAATGGCAATAGACACATACTGATCAATAATTAATTACTTTGAATGAAAATGCACTAAATGTTCCAATCAAAAGACATAGGGTGTCAGAATGGATTAAAAAAAAAAGGACCATATATATGTTGCCTACAGGAGACTCATTTTAGACCTAAAGACATCTGCAAATTGAAAGTGAGGGTGTGGAGAAACATTTATTATGTAAATGGATGTCAAAAGAAAGCCTGAGTAGCAATACTTATATTAGACAAGCTAGACATTTTTGTTCTTGTATTGTTTTTATCTGTTTTGGTATCAGGGTAATGCTGGCTTCATAGAATGATTTTAAAATTTTTCCTCTATTCCATTATTTGTAAGAGTTTTATAAAACTTGTCATTATTTATTTTCTAAATATTTGGTAGATTTCACCAATGAAACCATGTTGTTTTGGGCTTTTCTGTGCTGGGAGATTTTTTATTCCTAATTCAACTTTCATTCTTGTTATTGCTCTGAGAAGATTTCCTATTTCTTTTTTTTTTAATTTTTTTAAATTTTTTGTTATTCTTTGCCCAAGGGGTACAGGTCTGTGAATCATCCGGCTTACATCTTTCACAGCATTTACCAAAGCACAAACCCTCTCCAATATCCAAAACCTATTCACCCTATCCCTACCCTCCCACCCCCCAGTAACCCTCAGTTTGTTTTGTGAGATTAGGAGTCTCTTATGGTTTGTGTCCTTCCCCATCCCATCTTGTTTCCTTATTTTCCCTCCCTACCACCCACGACCCCCCACCCTGACTCTCAAGTTCCTCATATCAGAGAAATCAAATGATAATTATCTTTCTCTGATTGACTTATTTAGCTCAGCATAATACCCTCCAGTTCCATCCATGTCGTTGCAAACGGCAAGATTTCATTTCTTTTGATAGCTGCATAGAATTCCATTGTATATATATACCACATCTTCTTTATCCATTCATCTGTTGATGGACATCTAGGTTCTTTCCATAGTTTGGCTATTGTGGACATTGCTGCTATAAACATTCGGGTGCATGTGCCCCTGAGGATCACTACCTTTGTATCTTTAGGGTAAATACCCAGTAGCGCGATTGCTGGGTCGTAGGGTAGCTCCATTTTCAAATTTTTGAGGAATCGCCATACTATTTTCCAGAGTGGCTGCACCAGCTTGCATTCCCACCAGCAGTGTAGGAGGGTTCCCCTTTCT